>CP139505.1:154614911-154824559 GCA_021014915.2 Artemisia tridentata subsp. tridentata
TTATAGTATCAAACATACATGGAGTCACTACACTAAAAACTGCTTTTAGTGACAACATTTGTGCTCACTAGAAGTCGACAATGTGGTCGCTAAAACCTTTAGCGACAACAAATGCCGTTGCGTCATTTTCGTCGCTAAAAGTTCTAGCAACCACCTTTTTTGCTTTTAACGACTACGCCCTTGACTTGACTTTTTGACTTTTTGAATTACTAGACCAAAATCTTTACGACCACATGTGGTGGCTAAAATTCCTTGACATTATTTGACCGAAATCTTTTACCACCAAATTTAGCAACCACATGTGGTCGCTATAACTCCTTGACTTTATTTGACCAAAATCTTTACGACCACTTTTGCGACCACAAGTGGTCGCTAAAGTACTCGACTTTATTTGACCAAATTGTTTAGTGACTACTTTTAGCCAGGGTCAAGTGGTCGCTAAGGCTTTGACTATTTTTGACCAAGCAAAATATGATGACCACCTTTAGCGACCACATTGTTTTTAACAAACCAATCTAAATATAAATTATTTCAACGATATAAACATAAATTGTTCAAAACCATAAATTTTTCAACAAACCAACCTAAACAAGTACATCTCGGACTAGTCATGTCCGGGGTCAACAACATTTTCAACATCATCGACAAACTGATAGATATGGAAAGGCATCCCGAGGACCACACATGTCAGTCAGTTGGAATATTTCATTAGCTTTCAAATGACATGGAAAAACTTGATGTGGAATACTTTTTCATTTAGCCGTTTTCCAGATCAAATAAACGCGGACTGCTTATTTGAATGTGTTGACCTTTAAATGTTTATCAATTTGGAATGTAATTCGTATGTTTTAGTTATTTGTTGTGGTTTAATCTTTCGATTTAGTTAACTTTCAAGTTAATTTGATCACTGGTTATTAAGATCATGTTGTTCATGACCATGCGAATGGTCTAAATTCCTTACTTCAGGTAGCTATCATGCAAATGGTGCGATGTTGTCAATTCTTAAAAAAAAAATTGAACGCTTAATAATGCATGAAACATTATCTATCTTTAAATAATTAAATTAAATAATTTTTAGTTAATTTAAATCATTTATAATTAATTCAAAATTATTCAAAAAATAATAATAATTCAAACCTATAGCGCCGACTTTTAGCGACCACTTGTCGTTGCTATAGATTTGACGTGAAATTTTCCCTCCACCAGCAAATAAAATTTTGACTTTTGACTTTTTTTCGTCGCGGCACCTATAGCGACCACAAATAATATAAATACAATATTGGATAAGGTTAAAACTTACGTTAGTTAAGGCTTCTCACAGTGGATCGGAAGAAATCGATCCCCATGATCGATCGATCGATATTGAAGATCGATCACTCCAATGTGGAGATATTGGAAATCGATCGCCGGTCAAGAGTAAATCTAATATCGTTCGGTTTTTCAACCGATTTTGTATCCGTTTGTGACTTAAAAAAAAAAACTTTTTTTCCAAAATATTTACCACTTTTCATCCTATAAATACCCACATCAAACCCACTTTCAAACACACAATTTCAAACACAATTCAAACAAATTATCATCAATATTCATTCACCATGTCCATGTCATCCTACGAGTATTTGTTTGGTTCTTCGTCTTCCGACGACGACGAAGAAGTTTTTAGTGAGTTTGTTGAGGTGGCGGAGTTTGCTTGGAACGCTTGGAACACGTATCAAGCACATCAGCCAAAACCTAAAAGAAGGTACGTACCTAGAGATCATGTTGCTGCACACAATCGGTTAGTGAATGCATACTTCGGCGAAAACCCGCTGCACGATGAAAGAACATTCCGTCGACGTTTCCGAATGAGCCGAGAACTGTTCACACGAATTGTTCGAGAGGTAACCGATTATTCTACTTATTTTGAACAAACTAATGATTGTAGGGGCGTACCTGGTATTAGCCCATTGGTCAAGTGTACCGCGTCCATTCGTCAATTGGGATACGCGGCCGTTCCAGATTCTCTTGACGAGAATCTGGCAATAGCCGAATCAACATCCCGTCAATGCCTCCGTAAGTTTTGCAAAGTTATCATCGAGTTATATGGTCCTGAGTATTTGCGAAAGCCCACGTATTCTGATCTTGAAAGATTATATGCTCATCACGAGCATAAGCATGGGTTTCCTGGGATGATGGGAAGCATTGATTGTACAAGTTGGGAGTGGGAGAATTGCCCGAACAGTTTGAGAGGTCAATATGCTAGAGGTGATCATGGGCCACATCCATTCATTTTATTGGAGGCGGTCGCTTCCCAAGATTTATGGATTTGGCATGCGTTCTTTGGTGTTTCCGGTGCAAATAACGACGTAAACGTTTTACGTCGTTCACCTGTCTTCAATGATATCAGATCTGGGAGAGCAGCAGACATTGAATTCGAAGCAAACGATGTACAATACAAAAGGGGATATTATCTTACTGACGGGATATATCCACAATGGTCCGTTCTTATTAAGTCCATTTCAAATCCTCCCATGAATGATCATAAAAGGCTATTGTACAAGAGGAAGCACGAAGCAGCAAGGAAAGATGTGGAACGGGCTTTTGGTGTGTTGAAGAAGAAGTGGAAAATGCTTAAAGTTCCAGCTCGAGGGTTCTTTAAAAGTGATCTCAAAGATATTATGTATACATGTATCATATTACATAATATGATCATAAAAGACGACCAGCGGGCGATATGTCCTACATGGCACGAAGAGGAGGTCCACCAACCACACGATCCCTTAAATACATTTGAAGAATCTGTAGCAATTTCTCTGGAGCTCGATAATGCAGCAATTCATCAAAACTTAAAAGCTGATTTGGTCGAGCACATTTGGAGAAATCGTAGACATCATCGTCTCCCTCATGACAATGAAGACGAAGATGAGGACGATGAGGACGAAGACGATGAAGAATTTCTGTGATGTTTAGTCATATTTATATTTAATTTAGTATTGTAATGTTTTAATTCCGTATCGTTTCGTTTATGTAATGTTTACGTTTTATTAATAAAATTTGTGTTTGTGTTAAAAAATGTTTTTTTTTTTAAAAGAAAAAAAAAAAAAAAGATGATGCAATATGGGTTGCCACTGTGATGAGAGAGATGAATATGGGTTGAGGAGAGAGAAAGCTGAGGTGGCAGCCGGAAAGATGATGCAATATGGGTTGCCACTGTGAGCAGCCTAATATCTTGACTTACTAGAACCGTATTTACTGTTTCCTACTAAGTTTCACATGTGACCCAGAATCAAAATAGTCAAAATTAATATATATATTAAATGTCGTTTGATACGACGTCGCTTTATCAACATTTGCTATAGTAACGGGCCGCAATGAACAGTTCCAACGGGCTACAGTACTGGGCCAATGGACAGTACTGTAGCTACAGTAATTTTTTTTTTTTTTTTTTAATAAGAAACTTGAATAAAAAAATCCCGCCGCAACGCGTGGGTGCACCACCTCGATGAAATAAAAAAACGGGTAGAAAATCTAATACTAAAAACAGTAAATCATATTGGGCCAACAAACAAAGTACAAACATAAACACAAGGCCAAAAAAAAATAAAAAAAAAAAAAAATGACCCAAGTGCCTATTATTAGTTTACTTAAATTTTTTGTCAAATACAACGCTCACTCACGGCAAGCTCTATTGGTTTAGTAATGAAAAAAAAAATGCCCGACTATATTGGTTTACCTATAAACAAAAAAATTGCCAATGTTGAATACAACGACCAGCCACGGCCAACTCAATTAGTTTAGTTATAAACAAAAAAAATGGTCGACTCTATTGGTTTACTTATAAGGAAAAAAATTGTCAATGTTGAATTAACATAAAATAATTACATCAATATTCTGTCTTAAGATCTTAATTAAATTTTTTGTCAAATACAGCGCCCCGCCGCAACGCGGCGCACCGGCGCCCGACTCGTTGTTAATAAATTGTCAAGTCACCACTTGGTCCAGCTTTTGCCATTTGTTGATAGGTTGCAACAGTGAATTCTTAGGCGTGTAAGACCAAGAGTAGTGGGCGTTGAAGTGGGCTTAGTTGCCTCTTCAACGCCCGTTGTTCCACCCCCATGGGGCGTTGAAGCCCGTTGAATCCAAAAAAAAATCAATGCCCATTGATGCATCAACGGGCGTTGAAGTTTGTATGTTTGATTTTTTATTTATTTTTATTCTTTAAAATAGAAGTTAAAACAAAATAAAAGAGAAATGGATCTTTGTCAACAGCAGGAAGGTGATAAGTTTGAAGATGATGGTGATAAAAGTTTGAAGATCTGTTTTTTTTTTTTTTTTTTTTTTTTTGTTATGGTGTGAGTGTTGATGATGATGGTGATAAGTTTGAAGATTATGGTGATAAAAGTTTGAAGATGATGTTTGGTTTGGGTGGAGAAGATACAGAGGAGATAAAGTTATCTTTGAAGAGATATGATATTTGTGTGGAAGAGAAATAAACAAATAAACAACTGATAAGATCTTTCAACGCCCGTTTTTTTCATCAACCATTACTCCCAATTTTGCTTCAACGCTCTTCTTCTCTCACTGCCAAGTGTCAACATTTGCCCCAACCCACTCCCCTCCCCACTACTCTTGGTCTAATAAGGAATCCCAGCGATTTTTATTTTCCCTGCTATCTCAGTTTTCTTTCTCTTAAACTATTTCAGCGACCTACTTGAAGTAATAAAGCAACTTACATCTCCATTTTTTCTATTTTTTTTCTTAAACTTTATTAATAATAAAAATATATTACATAATAATTCAAACAAAATTAAAACATTACAATAAAAACCCATGCTTCTGATCGTGAAAAGAATAGAGTTTTTCGGTACTAGTAAAAGTCGGCATTCGCAAAAACTCGTCTCCATATAACTCCATAATAGCCTTGCAAAAAGCTTCGAGAGCATCACGGGATGTTTTCACACCCATTTGCATATATTCGTCTAGAGCATTAGAAACGGTGTCGTATGTCAACTAACAAATTGCGGAGGTACAATTCATCAATGGGGAAATGGCAACCCTTCGCGTACAATCACTAGCTTGTTGAAATACGGACAATTATCAGTTATTTCTCGAATAATGCTTATGAATAGCGTTCGGCTCATTCGGAACCGCGTATGGAATGTTTTTTCGTCATATATTGAGTTTCCAGAAAAGAAAGCCGCCACTAGACGATCATGAGCATCGTACCGATCTCTTTCTACCGTGTTTTGTGTGCTTCTTGAAGAAGATGAAGCTTGAATAACTGTATGAATGGCCTCCGTAAAAAACGCTAGCTCACTATTAACTTTATCTTCATCATCCGAGGATTTATAAAAGAATAGATCGAAAGACGTTTGCTTTAGATGAAATGTGTAGATTGAGTGTATAAGAAAGAATGTGTTTGAAAGTGTGTATAAAATGGAGAAGTAATGGTTAAATGAATGAGTATTTATAGTGCGAAAAATGTTAAATTTTTTGTTTTGTTTAAACCATTGTAGACGTTGGTGCATTCATGGTGCATTCAAATGGTAAAATTAATGGTGAAATTACTGTAACATTTTTTTTTTTTTTTTTTTTTTTTTTTTTTAATTAATAGTACGATCCCAACAACAAATATTAGGTGGTATGGTGAAATTAACGTGATTCAAGTCGGTCAACAAAGTGACCAAGTAATCTTTTTTTTTTCCTAGCCGACCAAGTCATTGAATGTTGAGGTAATAAGAGCAAACGGTGTGGAGTTTTTCGTCCCTCACCGTGCCTACGTGGCTTACTCGCCATTGTACCGCCCACCCTCGCCGTGAGATAACTCCTCGTCTGTACGGCGAGGATATCTTCTAACATTTAAACGTTATTGTAACACCCCAACCCGATAGGGGTAGAAGTATTACGTTATGGTGACATATCAAAGCAAACACAAGCATATGACTTAAATAATACAAATGAATCTCAAAGGTTACAAAGGAAAATTCTGAAATACAAGGTTACAAAAGAGAACAACAACAAATACTAAGTCTAAAAATGTAATCACTTCTAGTCATCTCTAATCCAGAATAGCTATCAAAATATAGTCTTCTAAGTCTAAAGTATTCTCCACTCATAACCCAGCTTCCAACTAAAACCTGTCGCAGGAAAAGAAATGCGGCTGAGCTTAAAAAGCCCAGTGAACAGATATATATACAAACGAAGCAAATGATAAAGAACAAAGAATATAGGATGGTACATTGGGGATAATATCATAAGGTATAAATGAAGTGAAAGGATAAAGTGAGAGATAGGACAGTAATCCACCACGAGCCCAGAAACATAACATATCATATCATATCATATCATATCATAATCCATAAGTAACCATTGTATTCGGAGGGGTGACCTCGGAATACCAAATGTAGTAGGAGGGGAGACCTCAAGTAACCATAAGTAACCATAGAGGAGCGACCTCCCAGATATGTGAAGGGCATGTATTGCACACAGTACCAATCACCAGACAGATATCAAATCATATAACAGATAATCCACTAACAGATAACAAATCTAGGATGCATCCATACGCCCCCGCAGAAATCATAGTGGCCATAATAACATAGTGCGCATATCATATAACATAAAGGGGACGGTGTGGAACATCACTCAACCACACTAGAGTCATGTCATTGGTGCATCAATGACACGGACATGGAACCCCCATGCCTAGTGAAAAATGGTTCGGGTATCAAACTGGGAGTCATATATCATATCATAATCAGAGTGTCATATCAAAAGGTTCATATCAAATATTTCAGAAGTGCATATCTGTAATACCTGAAATTCAGATAACACGTAAAAAGACCAAAATGCCCCTACTACTTAATTATTTAATAAAAAGCTATTATAAGCACCAAATTAATCTGAATTATGTGAAATAAATTACATATGAAGTAAAATAAAATTAAGAAAAGACTTCTAATAATTTTTATATGTCCAAATAATCCTGTACTACTCTACACAATATATGTAAACCGAAAATGATACTTACATTTTAATTAGTTATGATTTAAATTGTTTTAAAAGTGTAGGATAATTACAAGTTAATTAAGGTAAATGGCCAAATAATTAAGATTATGATTTTGGGTCAATGAAAACTGAAAATTCCAGCCCATAACCCCTCATTGATCGGCCAAAATATATCTCTTATATTTTCCTTTCTTGTTGTTCCTTTTTCCTTTGCCGATAAACACAAAACACACAAATAATTCACCATCTAATTCATACGAATTTCTGGAAAGCCAAGATAATTTTCCTGAGTTCATTCAAATCCTAGGAAGCCAAGAAAAATAGCCTTTCGATTTATAGAAGCCTGGTTCAAGCGCCTTGTATTTTTCCTGTGTCGATTGCTAAAAGTGAGGTAAAATCCATCTTAATTCATTCGATCATGCCAAAATTATTTTGGTATTTTTCCTGAGTTTCTTACATCATCTTTGATCTGTGAAAAATGTTTACAAGGTTGTGGAGTCGCGTTTGTGCTCGTGGAGGATTATTTGTTGTCGTATTGTTCATCCGAGAAACCCAAATTCACCACACTCATTCTACACGTTCTAAATTGGGCCTGGTATTTTTCTCACGTCTTTTATATCATATAAGTCCTAAATAAAATGATAATCATGAACCATGCAAGATCTATGAATTATACACGAATTTACGATTTGTTAAACCCTAAAAACGAAAATAATACCTATAAAATACATGCGATTTTTCTAGGTTGTATAAGTATTTTTCCTGGGTTCTAAACACATAATATAACATGAGAAAAATAATGATTGGAATTATAGAGGTCTAAATCGTGTTTTGTTGATTTTATTCTAATCGGCCGAATGGAAAAATAAAGGAAACAATAAAATAAATAGAAACCCTTTTAGGGTTAGGGTTTGTTGTATAGATCTGGACTTTTAATGATGTTTTAAGGTTGTCATGATGATGGTGTAATGATTGGAGATTTATATTAGGGTTTTTAGTTGTTTTTCGATATTAACGATTGAAAATAAAAAGATAAAGGGTTGTTTTGTAAATTCTAAAACTCAAGGGACATTTTTGTAAGACTCTATAGATCTGGGACAATGTAGGAAAAATATAACTTGAGGGTCCTAAGTGTAAATATTGCAAAGAAAGAATTTAATTGTATTTATGTGGTACGAATTGGAATTAATTAAAGTAGAGGGACTAAAAGTGTAAATTCTGAATAAAATAAGTAATTAAGTCAGTAACTTAAAGTATTTTCACTTTATGCCTTTGAATTAGATGAACTTACAATTAAAACCCTGAACTATGAAAATCTGTCATAATAAACCCTAAACTTTTGTAACCTGCTAAAAGATACCTTAATACCATAATAAGCCTTAAATAAGGACTTAACTTAATCTGAGATATTAATATCTTGCTAAATGTGAAAAGCTGTTAATTCGGGAAACCTGCTTAAAATGAAAAGATAACTAAAACCCACTTGTCATTTTGTCTTCTACTCCCTTAGGTTCGAGGAAGGAGTAATTTGATCCTTGTCATTTGCTATCCTTGTGTTCTACTAATAAGGTACAGATATTCTGCCCTTCTCTAGTAAGGTGCCTTCGTTTCTTTTGATTTCGTATTTTGATTCGTTTAGGATTCCCTATGCCATTGCTATGTTCCCTCCTGTTTGTGCACCTTTCATGTGATCTTTTGTTTGTGAACCCTTGATGTGTTCCCTTTGTTCTGAATCTTTATTGAATCTCTTTGTTTTGACCTATTGTCCTGAATCCTGATCTGTAAATCTTGTTTTGAAACTTAATCTGATATACTTGTAGTAAAACTTGATTTGATTTTTGATATAAATCTTAATCTGTTAAATCCTTATTTGAACATAATTGATTTTGGAACTATCTTTAAAATACATATGAAACCGTTTGAGAAAAACTATTTTACAAGAAGCAACACTATTTTAATGGAAGTTAATAAAAGTTTTGGAAGACCATTTTTATGAAAACTATTTTGTAAGATCAGTTGTCATGAAACCGTTTGTGAAGGATTGTTTAAATGGACTTTTAAATGGAAATCTTTTTAAATGAACTTTTGCTATGACCTCTAATTATGAACTTGTGAAAACTCTTTTCTGAAAACCTTTTGATATTGCCCTTTAGAACTGAACTTAAACTTTGATATAAAAACTTAATCTGATAAACTCCGACTAAAACCTTTGATATTAAATCCTAAACATTTCTTGATATGAACCTTATGCCATGAACCCTTAAGATTTGACTTTCTAATTATGCTAGTACATTTGACCTTTGACCTGACAGTTTGATATCCGAGCCAATCACTAGGCATGAGGGTTTCATGTCCATGTCATTGACGCACCTTTGACATGACTCTAGGGCAGGAGAGTGATGACCTGTTCCGTCCCTTATTTATTTATTTGCTATGGCCATTATAATTATGATTATTGATTTGTCTGTGGGGCGTATGGGTGCATCCTAGATTTGACCTGTTATCTGTATATGTTGTATGATTATGATTATTATATCTGGTGACTGATTGTGTGTGCGATACACGTCTTTCACTTTGTCTGAGAGCTGATCACTCTACACAGGTTTGTTTTATTATATTAGTAATGCTATGGTATTGTCAGTCATCTGGGCTCGTGATAGATTCCTGTGTTCCTGTTTTTTTCTTAAATCTTATTCACTTTTGTGCTTTTCTTTTATTCATGATCCATTTCTCATTCCTTTCATTTTGATTTCGTATCGGTATGATCCGCATTCCTGATTTCCCTTGTACTGCTATACATTATCGTTTCTTGTTATCTATATATCTGTTCACTGAGCCCTCGTAGCTCAGCCGCGTTTTCTTTTTCACGCGGCAGGTATTAGTAGGAAGCTGGGAATGTGTGAGGAGTGTACCTTGGACTTAGAAGATTGGATAGCTATGTTGAGTTAGAGTTGGATTGAAGACATTATGTTTTAGAATTAGTTTTGGAAGTTTTAATTGTAACCATTTAGATTCAATATTTCATTTGTAATCCTTGAATTTTTGTATTACTGTATTAGTATGCTTTGTTTTGATCTGATATGGATCCATTGTTGGGATATCTTTACCCTTGTCGGGTCGGGGTGTTACAATATCAAAGGTTCATAATCAGAGGTTCATATCAGAGTTTCATATCAAAGGGATCATAGCAAAGGTATCATATCAGAAACTATCAGATCAAAGGTGTATAAGAAGTCATGAGAAACCTTAAGTGAAAGGTCAGAATATCTGTACCTTAGACCGCAAGTGCAAACATAACAGAAACATAAAGATCGGAATCAAACTCCTTCTTCAGCGAATCTACACGAATACATGATCGTCTTATTATTAATATGTTATTTAATTCAGATTACTTATTTTATTCGGCTTTCCATTTTTAGTAACTTTCCTAAAATAGTAAGTTTCCTTTTTAAGTAGTTTAACCATTTTAAGTAACTTTCCATTTTTAGTAACTTTCTAATTATAGTAACCTTCCATTTTTAGTAAGTTTCCACTTTTAGTATGTTAACCCTTTTTAGATTAAGTTATAAGCTTATTTTGGCTTTTTGTCACATTTTCAGCTTTTACTCATGAACATGTCACTACTTTACGAATTTTTGTACCACATCAGAACTCTAAAATAAAATCCACAAAAATTCACACAGATACTTCAATGTCCTTAGAACTCACATGAATTTTCTCAGAATTTATTAGTTAGTTTAACCCTATACCAAAAATACTCAAACTCAGACTACCCAAAAAATCTACCTGTTGTTGTACCCAGAAAGTATCCACTTGAACGACCCACCAATACATCCAGGAAAAATCCCCAAACATTCATGACATTACTATACATAGAGAAGTTAAATACTGGAGAGTTTCATGACCCAATTCCTCATGGTTTGAAAATGAAAAATCGGCAAAGTGGACTGATTTTCAGAATCCCGAGTTTAGCTTCAACACTTAATCACACAAAAATAAAAAACACGACCAAAACAACTCGAAATCACTCCAACTCAATTGGAGAACTTAACTAAGACATAAAACTAAGTTTTCATGAAAATAAACCGAATCAAACCACTCTATATCATGACCAAAACTCGTTCACAAAATCGGTATACGGGCTGTCCAGATTTTAGGGTTTCCTTTAGACCACTATAACGCTTGTTTACGCACCCAAACACATCCACGACCCTCATAATTCATACAAACTGTATTTTAAACATCTCTTAACATGTTCCCAAAATTTCCACAAAGATTACCCACGAAAATTCCATCCAAATCCTAACCCTAATTCATCATTTCATGTAAGCTTCTTATGATTTTATGTAAACCTTTATGATTTTATGTAACATTCATTTAGGCCGATTCACATAGCTTCTTATGGTGACAATTTTACACGATATACACAAGATTAAAATGGAGGAAAAACAATAACAAGATGATACGCGTTACCCTTGAAGATTAATCGATAGAACAAGATCAAGAACAAAAATGGCGAGCACTCCAACCCTCGGATCGACCTCTCGGACAAGAAACAAAATCACGATCAATCCTCCTATCGAATTTGTATCAACCCACGATCACACCCACGTACGAACACCACGGAATCCTTGCTTGCTTGAATTGAACGGAAGAAAAGATGGAGGAAGAATGGCCGGCCGGTTGGTGGTGTTTAGGGTTTTTATTTTATTTTATTTTTTTGACTATGTCGTGCATATGAAGGATAGAAACAACCGGTCCCCTATTTTATTTCTCTTGTGGGTTTCGGATTGGGCCAAAAAGGCCTGAATTTGGTGTGTGGGCTAAGTTCATTGGGTCCTTGGCTGGGTTGTTGAAGCATAACAAAAGATATACGGCCCGAAGCAAAATTCATGTAACGCAATTGGTGCCTCGTATTTATTTTATGTTTCAGAAATATTTTGGATTTCAAATATGTTCAAAAATTCCATGATGATGTTTTGTTCTAATTATTTGGATTAACGGTAAATTCGTTTTGTTACTTTCGGTTTTATAATTAGTCGTATCCATAACTTAGGAAAATTTCAAATTAGATGTAAAATTAGGTATTTAGAATTTAGGGTTTTACAGTTATAATATACGTTTCTTTAATTTCAAACGGTAATATTACCGTTTAATATGCAACGTTCATTTTTTTTTTTTTTAAACAAAACTTAACACACTTCATTACACACTATAAATACCATATCATATACACATACTTTTCTCACACAACTCTTAACAAAAAAACCACCAATACTCTCATTTTCTCTACATCAAAAAAAAAAATGTCGCAAAATCCAAACGAAGGCGGGTATTTCACGCAGCTCTTCGCCTCAAATCCACAACAATACGGGGGGTCGTCAAACCCGTCTACCCCCTCATCACAAAATTCTAACTCCTCATCGCCACAAATTCCTCCGTATGGGACGCAATTGCCTCCCGAAGCGATTTACCAAAACCAACAATTTGCATTTCAAGGATTCGTAAATTACCCTCAACAACGATTTTCTCAATCTCAACCACAGTTCTATAACCCATCGCAACCTTCATCATTTCCTATACCACAATCCAGGGGCGCAGGTTAGTGAGTACCAGGGTGGGCGTTCGTCCTGGCAGTATTTTCGCCTAGAGGTACCGATTTTCCCTAAAAAAAAATTATATGTATTAGTTTAATTGGGGTAAAAGTGAGCCCATTTAAAAAAGTTGTAGCCCATTCTTTTATACATTTAACCACTGGCCCACACATTAATTAAAAAAGCCCCAAACTCCCAAACTCCCAAACCCTTCCCTCATCCCTGACTCCCTCTGTACGAAGTACGAACAAAAAAAAAAAAAAAAAATGACCAGATGTGAGATGCTCAAAAAATTAAATCGAACAAGTAAGTTTATTATTAATTATGGTTTGAATTTTGAATTTCAATTTTGTAGAAATTAGAATTATAGGTTTGTTTCTTGTGTAAATAACTAAGACGTATTCTTTATTTTGTTTAACTTAGGAATTAGGATTTGGTGAAAGTGATGGAAAAGAAGAGGACCATAACCATTGATTCTTTTTTCAAAAGAACAAGTTTGGGTGATGAACAAGCGAGTGGCAAACGTCCTAAAGCTTCAACAAGTGAGCCGGAAGAGGTTGAAATTCAACAAGAAAATCCGGTTAATGTCGAAGCTCCAATACCACAATCAAATTAGAATGGAGTGGATCCTAACGATTTAGAAAGAGATCCGGGTAAACGAAAACAAATGTGGAACTATCCGTCTAATTTAAGGGAACAAGTAAGACTAGCTTATCTTTCAGGGGCACAGGTTAGTGTGTACTAGGGTGTTTCAACTCTTTCTGATCTATGCAAAGTACTCGTGGAAACTAAGAAGCATGAGACGTACTATTTGGTTGATAGAGTGGTTCGGCTAATCTTGACACTTCCGGTTTCAACTGCAACAACTGAGAGAGCCTTTTCAGCAATGAAGATATTCAAGAATCGCCTTCGTACTAAGATGTCAGACGATTATCTCGCCAATAGCTTGGTGATTTACATAGAAAGAGAAATTGCTGAAGACTTTGATTCGGAGTGCATAATCGATGAATTCAAAAATCTTAAAGGTCGTCGTGCTGAGTTGTGATTCTTCTATGAGGTACTTATATTTTTTTGTAAGAAACAATGCTTTATTATAATAATATCTAGTTTAAAAACATTTTGGGTTGGTTTAGACCATATTGTGCGCTTTTGAATCTGTTTTGTACTTTTGTTTTGAACTGGTATACTCTTATAAGTTTTTTTCGAACGTTTTTTGGCCGGAACATTATTGACCCGACCCGATCCGGATCGCCGACCCGAAAATATTTTACCGATAGGGAATTTTTTTTAGTCAAGTCACTTTTCGTCCTGGCGAGCGAAATTTCAAGCTTCGCCACTGCCACAATCAGAACCTCAATTCAAAGTACCTAAACCCATTGATCCGTCCAAATCACGCGGAAAAAAAACAATGGCTAGAAAATTAAAAAAAAAAAAAGTCGTGAATTTGGACAATGACAATGATGATGACCTTGAGGCGGTGGTGGGTGCGAAGAGAAACTGGTCCAAAGAAGAAGAGAAGCTGCTTGCGAAAATTTGGATATAAATTTCGCAAGACAAAGATATCGGATATGACCGTTCCGATGAATTCTTTTGGAACCAGATTCTAGAGATGTTCCACGAGCAATCAACCCGTGAGCCTCGTACCAAAAATATGCTCATCGGTAAATGGACACGGGTTAACGGTAATTGCCAAAAATTCAAAGTTGTCTACAAACATTTGCAGCGTCGAAGCGGTGAAAACGACAGCGATCGTCTCGAGAATGCGAAGGAAAATTTCGAACAGCGCTTTGCCAGGAAAAAGTTCGTATATGTTCACGTGTGGGATATTTTGAAAAAGTACCCCAAATGGGATGCGGAGGATCCGATTGACGTTTCATGTCTCGAGGATATTTTTGGTCCTGACAGATGTCCTCGTCCCAAAGGCGCCTACAAAGCGCGGGCTTCAAAGAAACAAAAGTCGACTTCAACGGCGAGCGCGGCGAGCTCCTGTGAGAGTCAAATGAGTTCTTTTTCGGGTCAATTATCCGAAAAATATTCCCAAGAAGCGGACGTTCAAATGGCCGCGTACGAGGCGAGGAGGGAGAAGGAAGTCAAGGCCTTTGAGATAAAGGAGATGAAATTTCTAATGATAGATCCCGACATGACCACAACGGCCAAAGCCGCTATCATTCGCAAGCGGCAAGAACAAATAATGAAGAAATATCAAGATGTCGAGTGAAATGTTTAAGTTTCGTATTATTAATATTTGTTGTATCGTTATTTTAAGTCCCGTATCGTTTTTTTTTTCTTCGTATCGTTAGTTTGTGTTTAGTATGTGTTTAAATTTGATGTATTGTATTTTTATTTTTATGAAATGAATTTAGTGTATTTTGATATTTGAATAAAAGAAATAAAAATAGATAGTGGTGGGGCCCAAATGAGTAAGTTGTGATATGTTATTCGAAAGGGGGGTTGTAAAAGGAGGTATGTCATGATGACGTGACACCCCGTGAGGCTCGAATGAGGAATTTTGCCTTGCCATTACACCTATTGCTCTAATAGGACTAGGTCAATAAAAGTGCCACATAGGCAAAGACTTGGTCACTAAAAGACCTATTACTTCCGGCCTTAGATACAAAAGAAGTTATATATGCTATATCAACCAAAGACAAATATAACGTCAATCTTTTTATTAGAATTCCGATTACCAGGAGTTAAATTCTGTTTTGCAGAATTTTTAATATGAATTGGTAGTTAAAATTGAATGTCATTTGTTGATTGTCTCAAGTTTAAACCTTTAAAAAAACAAAATCTAACACATCTTTAATAGCAGTAACATCATTGTTTGCAGTTCGCATATTCAATAAGTGACCAAAATAAATCATGTTGAGTATACCACAAATAACAAACCCATCATCGAGTGGCCTACAATCTTTAAAGCGAATTTTAGGCCAATGCTAATGGCTCGGTTGGTTGCCCGCAACCAAGTGGTCGACCGCGTTATGCCCATTAGCCCAACCAAAGGCAACAGATCGAACACCCAACTTTTTCGTTTGTGCACACCTCCCATGATTTTTTTGTTTGTGCACACCTCCCATGATTTTTTTTATTATGTTGTTGTATTTTTTTTTGGTTGCGATCACTGTATTAGCAACTTTTAGTTGGGTGTAGCCTTGAAAAGAGAAAGCTCCGCAAACCATTACCATTGGCCTTACAAAAAATATAGTAACAACAAAGAAAAAACCATATAAGCACGTAACACAAAAAGCTTGAGATGCGACCAGTGTCTAAAACTCTCAATAATGTCATACACCTTTCGGTATCAAACAGGCTTCCAAAATCCAGCTTAGTAACTTTTTGTAATGAATTTTTAGCTAAAAATTGAAAGCCATTTGTTGATAGTCTAAAAGTTGAGATCTTCAAATAAACAAAACTTATTAGATTCTCTTCACCAGGAACAAAGGTTGCTAAAATATAATCATAATACTAAACTAGAAAAAGAAAAAAAAAAAAAAAGTGAAGGCATCAGTTCTCCAAGGTGTTGTAGCATCAATGATCATTCAGACGCAAATTACCCATTTGTCAATAAGAGATTCATCATATGCCCATAACATATAAAAACTTTAAAAAGAAAAAATATAAAATAAAAAAAATAATAAGCGATCAGAACCTGTCGGGATTCAATGTTTAACATCAATTAAAATTTATCAGTGGATTGACAGACCATTGAATTTTATCGTCACCTCGCTTTAACATACTTTAAGACAAAAAACAATGCATAAGCTTAAAAATAAGCTAAAACAACTAAATATATAAATGCTCAGAACTTCTTAGAGGTTTGCTACCATCAACAACAAGATTAAATCTTGTCTCCAGAGCAGGTATGTTTTCCTCATAGCGAGAATTATTTATACAAAAGGTATTAAAGATGCAGATATAATGTGCAAGTTGAGTTTGTGTGTGTAAGAAAGGGTCGATTGATAAAGAGGTTAAACCATGAAGAAAAAATATGGACGGGAAATATTATGAGAGGCTGCAAGATAAAGAGGCAGAGGAGGTCAAAACCCTAAAATTATTGCTTAAGTTGTTCGGGCCTTTTTTAGTTCACGGCCCATTTCATATTGGACACCAGTTGTTTATTTCTTTTTTCTTTTTCTTTTTTTTTTAAAAAAAATCTTGAAACTTAAAATAATATAGTTTGTTTAACTTACAAGTAAGTATCTTTTAAATTTTACAACTTTTCAAAAACTTGATAGCTTAACTTATCTCTTTTCCTGATCAATTCTAATCTTGACAACTTTTCAAAAACACACACTATATTTTAATATTTAAAAACATACGCTTTGTATTTCAAAAAACGTACGTTTTGCATGAAGGGTTGAACTAGAATTATAATTTCGCAAGTATAATTATTTGTGGCTAAACACCATCTCTTTGCGCGGATACTCGTCTAGTTTACGATTACTCGTAGGGCTGTAAACGAACTGAACGTTCAATGAACATTTCATGAACCATTCGGTAAAAAGTTCGTTTATGTTCGTATATTTATTAAATAAACGAATATGAACAATATTTTACATTCGTTTAGTTAAATGAACGAACATGAACAAAAGCCGTGTCCTTTCATTTATGTTCGTGAACGTCCGATTATGTGTTCGTAACGTTCGTATATGTTTATTTATTTATATTCGTATGTCATATATTTTAATTGTATAATTATAAAATTGGTTTGTTTAAACGATATAACACTTATAAAACAATATAATTTGCATAATTTAATAAAGTTTATGTCTATTTTCATTTATTTTCGATCGTTTATGTTCGTTTAGCGTTTGTTTAGTGTCTTAATAAACGAACATAAACGAACAAGAATAACTCATTTTCTTAATAAACGAACATGATCAAGAAAATTCGTCCGTTTAAACATTCGTGTCCGTTTATTTATCTGGCTAAAATTAAATGAACGAACATGAACAAGACTCCGTTCGTGTTCGTCCCATTTACAGCCCTAATTACTCGTACACCAAAATTTAACTAACGGAGTAACTGACAATTTTGACTTCTTTTGATTCCGGGTCACCTGTGAAACTTAGGTGGCGTTTGTTTATTCAGACATTTTATGTCTGAATCTGAATACCACTTCTGAATCTGAATACCTGGTACAAAAGTCTGAATCTGAATTATTTTAGACTGTTTGTTTTTCAAAAACGTCTGAATATCTTTAATTTACCGTATTACCATTTAAAGGTTTAGCTAAACAGGACACGGGGTACACGGTTAATAATAAACCAAACCTTCTAATAAATACTCTGCTAATAGCAGCCACCCACTCACTTTCTTTCTATTTTCTTATCTTCTTTCTCTATTCTCTGCTTCGAACCAAACTACTAAATAGCAGCCACCCACCACTCTATTTTCTTATCTTCTTTCTCTATTCTCTTCTTTCTTTCTCTATTTTCTTATCTTCTTTCTCTAATAAATACTCTACTAATAGCAGCCACCCACGCTGGCGAAGATGGGTGGTGGCTGGTGGGTGGCGGTTGACGACACAAGATGGGTGGTGGGTGGCGGTTGGCGAAGATGAGTGGTGGTGGCTGGTGGCTGGCGAAGATTGGTTTTTCAGAGATTTTCGGAGGTTTTCAGACAATGGTGATCATCTGACCGAATCAGAGATTTTTCAGAGGTTAAATTCTCGGAATCTGAAAAAAAAACAAACACTCTGATGTCTGAATGCCTCTGACCGAATCAGACATCAGAGGTTGTTCAGACATTTTGTATCAAAACAAACGCCACCTTAGTTGAAAACTGTAAATTAAGACTTATACGTGGTACAATAATACTCAACATCTCTTGTACCAGTAAAATTGCTACAGTAACATATGATATTAACATTCAAATTCTCAATACAATTTGTTGAGTCCGAATGAAATTTTAATACTTTATCTTACAAAATTATAATATCAAAACATCTTATAAATGTATAGTTTTGGAATAAACTTTAGGTTACATCAAGTAATCAAACTGTAGCAATGAGAGCATTGAGTATCATGAAAAGATTCAACTAAGTCAAATGGGTGCTACATCATTTCAACACTCACAATTCAAAATATCCGCTCTCTCATAACACAAAACAACTAAGTCATTTGGGCCCCACCAACCTCCAATTTTATTTTCTTTTCTATTTTTTCAAACAAAATAAATTTCATTCATTCAAATAAAAATACAAATTATATAAATTTAAAAAATAAACTTTCTAAATATTTAAAAGTATAAATTAAAACTTTTAAAATTTTAAAGGGTATAAACTAAAACTTTTCATAGTTAAAGGGTATATATTAAAAAGGTTTCTGATGCTAAAGGGTATATATTTAAAAGGTTTAGGAAAAAAAAATGTTGCAAACCACAGTGTGGCTCGTCTTCTTCATTGCAAATACACACAAACACACAGTTAAAATACACACAATACAAAAAAGAAAGAAAAAAAAAAAAACCAAATCATTTTGTCTTTATTCTCGTTGGATCCTCGTTGAAAATTTGACGAACACACAAGTGGCGAGCTGGATCGGTGTGGTGGCGGGGTTTCGGCGAGCCACGACGAGCTGCCACCTCAGATTCAGCGAGGCACCTCGTTGCCACACTCGATGCTGATAAAATGATGAAAAATACTTCTTCAACGATGTAACCATCGGTAAATTTCCACTTGTACTAAACTAATACATATTCTAAATAAAGAATACTTATCCATTTTCTACGTAATTTTTTTTAAAGACTAAACGTTATCAGTTTATCTGATCACCACTACACACTAATGTGACGTAACTCACATTCTCAATAAACGTGCTCACACGCAGACCGACACCAACTGGCTCTATGTTTATTTCACATAAACATTTCTTATATGTCAAGTATAAAAGATTGCAACTCTTATATGCCACTTTACGTTATTTCGTTAACCTACGATTATTAAACGCTCAAACTAAACGTTTGCTATCTATTGAAGTTCTCACAAAACCCCTAAAATGCACTATAACCCCTAATATGCACTAATGACCCCTAAAGTGCACTGAGGACCCCTAAAGTGTAAACCCTAAAGCTAATGTACAAGCCCTTAAAGCACGGAAACCTAAGCTTTACCTTATTTCCCATTACAAGCCCTAAATTCACAAATCTATGATTTTATGTGATAAAATCACAAACCCTAATTAATGTGTACATGATTTCTATAAAATATAAATGTACAAGTCTCTCAAGCACATGTACAAATCTTTAATGCATAAAAACTCAACATTAATATAAAAATCATTATAAACCTTAGTGTACTTACTCTAAAACACATAATACAAGACCTTTATGCATTAATCCTAAACCTAGTTTTCTTATAATATTCAAACCTAAAGTACAAGTCCTAAAACATATGGTACAAGTACCTAATGCATGAAAACTAAAAACTATATTTTTACTACACTAAATTTATTTAAAGCTAATTACACTTAGCAAAACCTAACCAAGTACTAAAAATAAGATTCTTACATCTCTAATCTTCATGTACAACATCAACTAGCCTAAGGTACAAGTACCTTAAGCTCTAATCGATTCTTTTGCTTCCTAGTTCAAACTGAAATCAAACTAAGCCAAACTAGCCCTAATCTAGTTACAAACCAACCAAAATCCTAATTAAACCTTCCCTAGGTGATAATCTATACACATCACCATGTCCCCTAACCTTCTACTCCTAGTCAAATTTGTCAAGCTTTCTTATGGCTTTAATTGTTACACATTTCAAACTTTCTTACAAAGCACACATGGACCTTACCAACTTCAATGAACACATCACCTTGTTCCTTCTCCCCATATCACACCTCCCCAAGTGACTAGAACCCTCAAGAAAACCCTAATCTCCCCTCCATAAATGTCGACATAGAAACCACCATGCCAACTCCCTTGTTCGAACAACTAAACACTCCCTCACACACTTACATTATGAGTTTTCAAGTCTAAAGGAAGGAGAAGGAAGTCACATTAGAGCATAGGAGATTGGAAGAAGCCTTGTTTCATTTAGAAGTCACTTTGGTCTCATTTTGGTCCTAGTCGAATTCCAAGCTTGTAAGTCCTTCTAGCCCTTTTTCATTCCTTTTATAAGTCTTAGACACACTTAAACATAATGTTAATTAAGTCTAAATGAAAGGCCAAGACCAAAAACCATGATTTCCCTTTTTTTTGTTTTTACCAGTAACAAACAAACACCTCTAATAGGTTATAAGGTTGTTTAAGACTTTAAAGCTTTGATATACCTCATTAAGTCATCTAGATAAGCTAGTTTACATGTTTACAAGCCACGAAAATAAGCCCATAAGTTTTAAGGTTTAAATTCCATTTTTCTTCTTTTTCTTTCTGGCCGATAAACACACTAAATACCCCTTTTGGACCTAAATTTTAACCCACAAGCTAAAAGCTATATAAGCTGAGATATTAAGCCATCCTAGTAAGCTCCAAGGTGACTTTACAAAGCCCTAAAAACTTGGCCAAAAACTGTACATGCCTCACTTATTTCTGTGTTTCTTTATGGTGTGTCGCAACTTAGAAAAACCCAAACACCCCTTTTGAGCCTTACTTTTCTACCATAAGCCCAAGGATTATAAGCCCAGCCAATAAGCCCTTTTAACAAGCTCCTAGGAGACTACATAAAGCCCCAAGATCCTGGCCAAAAACTCTATAGCCTCGTTTAAATTCTCTTGTTCTTTTCCTGGTCACGAGTACAAAACCAAACACCCTTTTTACTATGTGTTTCTGCTATACTCTAAACTATAAGCCTTAAACTTCTTAATAAGACTTTTAAATAAGCTACATAACCTGTTAATAAGCTATAGAAATAAGTCCATAAAGTTTTAAAGATCAGATCTGGTTTTCTTTTCTTTTCTTTCTTTACCGAGAACAAGCCAAACACCCCTCTTTGATGAATTATTTAGCCCATAAGCTAAAAGCTTTAAGCTACGAGATTTAGTCACTTTAATAAGCTCCTAACAAAAGTTTACAAAACCACAGAAACGTTGTCAAAAGATCATAGGGCCTCGTTTATTTTCTTGGTTCTTTTTGGTGTCTCGACCTAAAATCTAACACACCCTTTTGATTTGTTTTAAACCCATAAGCTAAGAATATGAGCTAATAAGCTGTTAACAGCTTATTTACAAACTTAACACAACTTATTTTAGCAAACCATAATAAACCACGCCCTTCTCTAAACTTAAAACGCAACTAAAATGAAATAAGGACTACAGACGTAACGACTAAAATACTTGAGGGTGAAAACTCTAACCATTTGAAACTTGGAGTTTTCTTGGGCCAAAACTGCCAATTTTGATAAGATATATATAATAAGTGCTGAAATTGTAAACGAATCATAGTTAAGGGTATAAAGTGTCACTTTTAAAACTATAGGGTAAAAGTTGTCATTTTATGGAAGTTGAGGGTATAAATTGTCATTTTATAAAAGATGAAGGGTATAAGTAGTTATTTTATAAAAGACAAAGTATATAAGTTGTTATTTTATAAAAGATGAATGGTATAAGTTATCATTATATGAAAGTTCAGGGGTATAAACTGTTAACACTTGAAACTATAAGGGTATAAAGCGTAACATTTTATATTACTTTGGGTAATATACTTTTTGGCTTGTATTTTGATATAAACGGAATACTCCTATTTCATTAACGATTAATCGAACACTAAAAATGAAATATGATAAATATTTTCATCCACTAACTTTTGAAGAGACTTCATGTTGTCTCGTTCAACACTTAACCACCGACAAAACACTTTGTAACACCCCCGTTTTCGATATTCGCAGCGGAAATATAAGTTGGGGGGGTTACTAAACAGTTCACAGTCATGATGATAGAAAACGACTCGAAAATGAGACGTTTTAGATAAAATTGTTATCATTCATTTATATCAGAGTTACAATATGCAGGTCCCAGCAGGAGTTTCCAAAATACATTAATAAAATATGCTATTTATTGAATGATAACATAGACAGTCCATAGCTAATCCCGTGCCGAGCCATGCTTTCCATAACCTGAGAATACATGCTAAAACGTCAACACGAAGGTTGAGTGAATTCATAAAGTTTCGTAAATGAAAATGTTTCATTTATTCAGAAATATGTTGGTTCCAGTTATTCAGAAATAAGCCAGTTTCTGTTGTCAAAAATACGCTATTCAATGGTTCAGAAATACGTTTGTCCAGTTATTCAGAAATATGTCGTTCAGTTCAGTTGGAAATCATTTAAACACAAGATTAAATATAATAATTGCCACACACACAATTATTATCAGGGAAAGATGTATTTTATTGCACTAAGTCTCATGACACGCAAAACCTTAACAGAACATCAACAGTCATGAACTAATGATGTAATAATTACCCCATAATTAAATGTAGGTAACCTTGCCCCCGGGTAGGAGATAGCCACATCTCTTTATTCATCTCAAATATAATGCTTTGGGTTACGTTACGGTAACGCAAAGGGGTTGTCAGCCCAATAGATCTATCCACAATATTCGCGCTCACCCTGGTTTGCGGGTGATTAGAGGTTCATGATGGGAGGACTTTTGGCTTAATCTAACTTAGCTTAAGGCAATAAAATAAGAATAAAGTTGGGATAATACTTGTGTTTAATTCGGGAAAAAGTCCATTAGTGATTCATAAGTCATATAAATGCAAACAATGTTTGTAAATGTTATGAGCATGTATCTCCCCCAAAAATAATTCAAAACATGTAAAAGATAGGGGTTATGAACTCACCTTAGCAATCTGGATGGAAAACAAATGAAAGAAAGTTGATAAACGTCTCCGGACAAGTAACCTGGGTTGTTATGCCAATAATTAGTAATCATTTCTGATGATTATATGTTTATTTTGTTTTGTTCTGAAATACTTTGGTTAATGGTTAAATGCTTAATTGAGCCAATATGTAGTTTTAAAAGTAAGATTTTATCTTATCTTTTATCTGTAAGTTTCGGTTTGGTTTGTTTGTTAAATATATATCTTTCGTTCGTTTGTCAATAAAATAAACATGTTATGTTAATATGGAGTCGGAAAATAAAATAGAAATGATAAAAATGATGGTTATGAAAAGTTACGTTTTAATCCCTAGGGTTTGGTCAATTGACAGTTCACACCCTGAACTTTGGAAAATGACAGTTTCTACCCTTAAGTTTCAAAAATGACAATTTCTACCCTGTTCATTTGTTATTGTCAAAAATAACCTTTGATAATGTTTATTTACAAAATCTGCCCTAAAAACTTTAAAATATCTCATATGAAAATCTTGACTTGGCTAGAGTTTTGGACACAAATAACTTAACGAAAACGGAATCATTTAACGTGCTTTCTGATCCTATGAAAAGTTTTTCAGGTCAAATCTAGATATGCCAAGTTTCGAAATTTTAGAAATAGGTTTGGTGGTCGAAATATATTTCAAAAGTCGGGTGAGTGAACGAAAATGAGACAAGGTAAAAATCTGGAAATTTGTGTTCTAGACCTAGTGATAGAGTGGTTTTATAAATTCAATAACTTTCAACTCGATTAGTTATTTTGTATAATTTTTCTTCCTAAAAGAACTTTGCTGGCTCGACTCTAACATACCAAAAATTTGGAGTTTTTAGATTTCATATGAGGGTCGAAAACCAGGTTCAAAATCAGTAGGTTGGGTCGACTATTTTGGAAAATTAATAACTGAAAATCAAATGTTTTATTTCCAGCGATATGAGACAAACTTTGGATTTCAATATCTTTTGACTCGTTTAATAATTTTCGATGATTCTTGATTCTAAATAAAGTTTGCTGGTTAATCTTTAACATGCCAAAAGGGCAGAATTTTTAGAAGTCATATGAGGTTCGAAAACTGAGCTCAAAGTAGGGTGATTGGTCGAATGAAATAGAAGACTAATTAACTGAAAATTCATTCTTTACTCTTAGCGATATGAAACAGATTTTGAAACTCGATATCTCAATGGATTCTTGATCATTTTCAATAATTCTTGTTTCTGAATTTAGTTTGTTGGGTGGTCTAAACGCATGCCAAAAATAAGAATTTAACAGGTTCGTTTGGGTGTCGGTTTCGAGGGCCAAAGTTGGGTGTTGGGGGTGATTTGGACTCGATATAAACACAGGAATTAGACCCGGTTAGGTTTTAGGGTTTTTAAACATTATTAACTTAGTTTCGATGCATGATATGATTATGTTTGTGATATTCTAACATGTTTTACTCACTATTGATTTGTTTAAACAAATATTCGAAAACCTAGGGTGCGTTAGGGTTCTGATCGATCAGACAACAAAAGAAACAAAATATACTTTGTTTTTGATTAAGTTTTATTACTATTTGATACTTAATGATATTTTTAGAAATATAGGTAAAGTAAATAACTGAATTTTAAAAGGGTTAGAATACTTACTTAGAGTTGAGGCTCGAATAGGGTTTTGGATTTTGATAGGGTTTTGTGACTGAAATGGATTCGACACTTGTTATCCTCCTCTCTCCTGGCTTCTTAGACTTTTGTTGAGCATATGTTTGGGCTCTGATTTGAGTGGAAATGTAATGGGGTTGTGGTTGATGTTTGGTCGTGTGATGGTATGAGATGAAGGGTAAATTTGTATAGCTATTTATAAGGAGGGTTAACTAGGGTTTTGTGGGACATGATAGGGAGACAAGGTATGAATACAATTCTGGAAATGGTGCCACTTGGATAGGAGGAGAGGGGAGATGGAAAGGTGGTGATGTGGCCGGTTTTGGTTCTTGGGTTCTAACCACCAATGAGAGGGGTACTTGAAGGGGAGGGTGTACATGTGGAAGGCTTTGTTGAAGTGAATAGGGAAGTTTGTCCATGGCCAAGTTCATTGTATGTAGTGAAGGTAAAACTTAGTTATGGTTTTAGTTGGGTTCGAACAGATTTTCAGGAAGGAGTCGAATGGGGCTTTAGGTGGTGGTATAATAGGCATTGGTGGGTTGTAACCTAGGGTTTGAAGACCTAACTAAATTGGTTTAAGTGCTTTGTTATTTAGAAAAATATTTATGGTCTTTTATATGTTTATATGAATCGAATTATTTAAGAAATGAAAGGAAATTATATTGAGCTTAAGAAGGTTGTAAAACATGCTTAATATGGTTGTACTATAATTTAGGATGTGTGAAAAATATTGTTTTAATAGTTTGTTAGTTTATAAAAATTATTTGTAAGGTTTATTATGTTTATAAGTAAATAAATAGAATTTATAGTTTTTGTGCATTAGGCACTTGTACTTTATATTAAAAGACTTGTAAAAATAATTAAGGAGTTTAGGAAAAATAATTTATAAAAGTTATGCATGAATGGTTTGTAACTTGTGCTTTAAAAATACTATAAATAGGATTTTTATAAAGATTTTGTAAATAAATTATTTTATGCATAAATGACTTGTACTCTAGCTTAAATAATTCGTAAACTTAATATTTTGTAAAAAAATATTGTATAAATAAATTAGGGTTTGTGAAATGAATAAAATCATGATTTTATGAAATTAGGGTTTTATCGGGAGCTGAAATAGATTTAGGGTTTCTGGTGCTTTAGTAACTTATACATTAACTCAGATATGTTGTATTTTTATGTTCTGATGTTTAGTTGTTCATATTTGGTATTGTGATGATTTTAGGGTTTCATAGAAACTCTATTCAGATAATGAATGTTTTGTTTGTTAAGGATTTATCGTAAAATGGTAAATGGTATATTGTAATGTTTTCATATCGTTATGTTTATGAAATAAACATTAGGTTTGTTAGGCAGGTCTTATGGGAGCACGTTTATCAATGATGTGATCTACGTCACATAAGATAGGAGATACATTCAAATAAAATAAAAAAAATTACCCGTGGAAAAAGGATAATAATTCTGTAAAGTAAATGGGAAATTTTACGAGTGGTTACAGTATCCCCCTGTTGAAGGGAATCTCGTCCCGAGATTCGGCCTGTGTTGGTTGGAAAGTTGGGAAAAATGATGTATAGAGATAGTTAGGTTCAGATTTCTAACCTATCCAGATAGGGAACGCGATTAAGGAAAATCGTACAACGATTTCGTTTAGGATGAGAGTTCAATATGCTTAAAATACCTCAAGTTAAAAAAATAATATTACTTAAAATATTATCTTTATTCTTGGGTCTGATTTCCGATAATGTTGTTTCACTGATAATCCTTGGTTCTCCGTTTAATACCAAAGGATCTAGGTTTAGTCAGTTTCATGACACGCAAAACCTTAACAGAACATCAACAGTCATGAACTAATGATGTAATAATTACCCCATAATTAAATGTAGGTAACCTTGCCCCCGGGTAGGAGATAGCCACATCTCTTTATTCATCTCAAATATAATGCTTTGGGTTACGTTACGGTAACGCAAAGGGGTTGTCAGCCCAATAGATCTATCCACAATATTCGCGCTCACCCTGGTTTGCGGGTGATTAGAGGTTCATGATGGGAGGACTTTTGGCTTAATCTAACTTAGCTTAAAGCAATAAAATAAGAATAAAGTTGGGATAATACTTGTGTTTAATTCGGGAAAAAGTCCATTAGTGATTCATAAGTCATATAAATGCAAACAATGTTTGTAAATGTTATGAGCATGTATCTCCCCCAAAAATAATTCAAAACATGTAAAAGATAGGGGTTATGAACTCACCTTAGCAATCTGGATGGAAAACAAATGAAAGAAAGTTGATAAACGTCTCCGGACAAGTAACCTGGGTTGTTATGCCAATAATTAGTAATCATTTCTGATGATTATATGTTTATTTTGTTTTGTTCTGAAATACTTTGGTTAATGGTTAAATGCTTAATTGAGCCAATATGTAGTTTCAAAAGTAAGATTTTATCTTATCTTTTATCTGTAAGTTTCGGTTTGGTTTGTTTGTTAAATATATATCTTTCGTTCGTTTGTCAATAAAATAAACATGTTATGTTAATATGGAGTCGGAAAATAAAATAGAAATGATAAAAATGATGGTTATGAAAAGTTACGTTTTAATCCCTAGGGTTTGGTCAATTGACAGTTTATACCCTGAACTTTGGAAAATGACAGTTTTTACCCTTAAGTTTCAAAAATGACAATTTCTACCCTGTTCATTTGTTATTGTCAAAAATAACCTTTGATAATGTTTATTTACAAAATCTGCCCTAAAAACTTTAAAATATCTCATATGAAAATCATGACTTGGCTAGAGTTTTGGACACAAATAACTTAACGAAAACGGAATCATTTAACGTGCTTTCTGATCCTATGAAAAGTTTGTCAGGTCAAATCTAGATATGCCAAGTTTCCAAATTTTAGAAATAGGTTTGGTGGTCGAAATATATTTCAAAAGTCGGGTGAGTGAATGAAAATGAGACAAGGTAAAAATCTGGAAATTTGTGTTCTAGACCTAGCGATAGAGTGGTTTTATAAATTCAATAACTTTCAACTCGATTAGTTATTTTGTATAATTTTTCATCCTAAAAGAACTTTGCTGGCTCGACTCTAACATACCAAAAATTTGGAGTTTTTAGATTTCATATGAGGGTCGAAAACCAGGTTCAAAATCAGTAGGTTGGGTCGACTATTTTGGAAAATTAATAACTGAAAATCAAATGTTTTATTTCCAGCGATATGAGACAAACTTTGGATTTCAGTATCTTTTGACTCGTTTAATAATTTTCGATGATTCTTGATTCTAAATAAAGTTTGCTAGTTAATCTTTAACATGCCAAAAGGGCAGAATTTTTAGAAGTCATATGAGGTTCGAAAACTGAGCTCAAAGTAGGGTGATTGGTCGAATGAAATAGAAGACTAATTAACTGAAAATTCATTCTTTACTCTTAGCGATATGAAACAGATTTTGAAACTCGATATCTCAATGGATTCTTGATCATTTTCAATAATTCTTGTTTCTGAATTTAGTTTGTTGGGTGGTCTAAACGCATGCCAAAAACAAGAATTTAACAGGTTCGTTTGGGTGCCGGTTTCGAGGGCCAAAGTTGGGTGTTGGGGGTGATTTGGACTCGATATAAACACAGGAATTAGACCCGGTTAGGTTTTAGGGTTTTTAAACATTATTAACTTAGTTTCGATGCATGATATGATTATGTTTGTGATATTTTAACATGTTTTACTCACTATTGATTTGTTTAAACAAATATTCGAAAACCTAGGGTGCGTTAGGGTTCTGATCGATCAGACAACAAAAGAAACAAAATATACTTTGTTTTTGATTAAGTTTTATTACTATTTGATACTTAATGATATTTTTAGAAATATAGGTAAAGTAAATAACTGAATTTTAAAAGGGTTAGAATACTTACTTAGAGTTGAGGCTCGAATAGGGTTTTGGATTTTGATAGGGTTTTGTGACTGAAATGGATTCGACACTTGTTATCCTCCTCTCTCCTGGCTTCTTAGACTTTTGTTGAGCATATGTTTGGGCTGTGATTTGAGTGGAAATGTAATGGGGTTGTGGTTGATGTTTGGTCGTGTGATGGTGTGAGATGAAGGGTAAATTTGTATAGCTATTTATAAGGAGGGTTAACTAGGGTTTTGTGGGACATGATAGGGAGACAAGGTATGAATACAATTCTGGAAATGGTGCCACTTGGATAGGAGGAGAGGGGAGATGGAAAGGTGGTGATGTGGCCGATTTTGGTTCTTGGGTTCTAACCACCAATGAGAGGGGTGCTTGAAGGGGAGGGTGTACATGTGGAAGGCTTTGTTGAAGTGAACAGGGAAGTTTGTCCATGGCCAAGTTTATTGTATTTAGTGAAGGTAAAACTTAGTTATGGTTTTAGTTGGATTCGAACAGATTTTCAGGAAGGAGTCGAATGGGGCTTTAGGTGGTGGTATAATAGGCATTGGTGGGTTGTAACCTAGGGTTTGAAGACCTAACTAAATTGGTTTAAGTGCTTTGTTATTTAGAAAAATATTTATGGTCTTCTATGTTATTAATGATAAAAATTTCGGTGTTTCGGTCAAGGACCGGTATACGAAATTTTTGAAATTTCGGTGGTATTTCGGTGGTATTTCGTTAATTATATATATATATATATATATATATATATATATATATATATATATATATATATATATATATATATATATATATAAATAATGTTTAAAAGATATAAAAATATGAGGGGCTTCTTTCGTCAAAAGCCTAAACCTTGTGAACTTCTTGTAAGCCTAATACAAAGAAATAAGATGTAAGTATTTAAATCAATTTTATGTCAATCAAAAGTCGAGCTAAACTGACAAAAGAGAACCCCCCACGTTCTCTGCCTTTAACTGGAATAGTGTTTGACAGCTGTAAAATGATTCTTTCACATCCCAAGATTAATTTAATAAAAATATTCTTTCACATCCCCACTTCATTTACTTTACTAAGAAAAGAAAAAAAAAACTGCATCTGTTTTCACCTTCATGGACTCCGGAACACGTTTTCTGAGTATGGAACGGCGACTTTCACCGGAACGACGTATTGAATGCTGCCGGAACGTGTTTTTCACGTGATTAACTCGATTAATACATCAAATCCGGTAAAAACCGGTAAAACCTCTCTATCCCACCAAAATTTCGGTCAAAATTTCGGTATTTTTCGGTCAATTTCGCCGATTATTTCGCTGGCGAGATTACAAACGAAATTTTAACCGAAATTTTTTTGAACCTCCGAAATCCGAAATACCACTGGTATACCAGTGGTATTTCGCCGAAATTGACTACACAGATGGTCTTTTATATGTTTATATGAATCGAATTATTTAAGAAATGAAAGGAAATTATATTGAGCTTAAGAAGGTTGTAAAACATGCTTAATATGGTTGTACTATAATTTAGGATGTGTGAAAAATATTGTTTTAATAGTGTGTTAGTTTATAAAAATTATTTGTAAGGTTTATTATGTTTATAAGTAAATAAATAGAATTTATAGTTTTTGTGCATTAGGCACTTGTACTTTATGTTAAAAGACTTGTAAAAATAATTAAGAAGTTTAGGAAAAATAATTTATAAAATTTATGCATGAATGGTTTGTAACTTGTGCTTTAAAAATACTATAAATAGGATTTTTATAAAGATTTTGTAAATAAATGATTTGTTGCATTAATGAGTTGTACTCTAGCTTAAATAATTCGTAAACTTAATATTTTGTAAAAAAATATTGTATAAATAAATTAGGATTTGTGAAATGAATAAAATCATGATTTTATGAAATTAGGGTTTTATCGGGAGTTGAAATAGATTTAGGGTTTCTGGTGCTTTAGTAACTTATACATTAACTCAGATATGTTGTATTTTTATGTTCTGATGTTTAGTTGTTCATATTTGGTATTGTGATGATTTTAGGGTTTCATAGAAACTCTATTCAGATAATGAATGTTTTGTTTGTTAAGGATTTATCGTAAAATGGTAAATGGTATATTGTAATGTTTTCATATCGTTATGTTTATGAAATAAACATTAGGTTTGTTAGGCAGGTCTTATAGGAGCACGTTTATCAATGATGTAATTTACGTCACATAAGATAGGAGATACATTCAAATAAATAAAAAAAAAAAATTACCCGTGGAAAAAGGATAATAATTCTGTAAAGTAAATGGGAAATTTTACGAGTGGTTACACACTTGCTATACAAATATCCAAACACGTATTTACGGTTTGAATACGAATGCTAAAACTTGACATATTCACCTAGGTTGCGTGTCGGAGCAGTTTATTCACCACACTTGATTTACTTTCCAATCATACTACTGTAACACCAAGGTGAGTTCATAGTCCCACTTTTATACTATTTCAAACTTGTGGGGAGATACATGCTACAAACTGGAACATAAGTATTTTCTGTATGCAAATCCTGATTGATATTGCCTAAGACACACTGTTGCCATTAAAAGTCCCTCATATCATGAACCATTAGTCACTTGCGAGTGAACGCGAATATTGTGAATAGATCTATTGGAGGTTGACAACCCATTTGTGTTAGCCGGATAAATAGCCTTTGTGCTAGCCGGATTGATAGCCAAATGCACTTTATTTGAGAAAACAATAGAAAGTTGGCAAGCTCCTACCCGAGGGCCTTGTTATTTACATTTTTATAATGTCAGTAACTTATATCATTTTATGATATCACACACGTTAACATTTGAGTTCATGAGACTTAGAGCAATATATTGTACTGCAATATTACTGTTTTACTATAATTGTATTTATATACAATTATCCAACTTGAAACTTGTGTTCAACTAATTTGTAATACCCTAGGCAAATCCCACATTGGTCGTGACTTGTAGTGATGCTGGGACATATGTTAACATTCGCCTTATACAACAACAACGCGTTTTGTGGTCTAATGGTTAATCTTCCATACGGTTAAGCGTGCTCATGTGAGAGTAGTACTGGCTTGGAAAACCTGCCGGGAAGTCTTCATATGAGAGCCACAAAAGCAAATCCGTGAGCCTACGAGCAAAGCGGACAATATTGTGGTCTATAAGGCGGGGTGCTACAGGTGGTATCAGAGCCACTCCAAGCCGTTCGGGATGTAGGGCAAACCTCATCGTCTTTCGAGGACGATGAGTCCCTTAGACAGGGATGAATCGCCTTATACAACAACAAAAGGCCTCCCCAAGACCCAATCTGTAACACCCCTAAAATCTGGTTTAGCGGAAGCATACATGTTTGGGTGCTACTAAATTGGTATCACAACACAAAGTATAAAGAATAGTTTTACCTCAACCATTTAAAATAGATTTCATATTTAAAAGTGATTTGTTTACAAAATTTCAAAAATGGTGCGGAAATATAAGCCCATAAAAGATTTCAAGTGGTCCCAAATATAACAGAGTCTTCTATGACCATGCCATGCCATAAGCCTCCAATAGCGTGCTCTCGCTTTATACCTGAAAATACATGCTAAAGTGTCAACACGATGTTGGTGAGTTCATAGATTTATGATAGAGCAGTAAAAATACTGTGAGTTCCATAAGAGTTTTGTGACCATTGTATCGCTCACAATGTCATGAAAATAGTGTTTACCTTAACGTAACATTTGAGGTGTGGACCAAGTGTAGGGTATGCAACCCAAAATAAAATAGTTTATTACGCTAGCTCTAAGTTCATGTAACCGAAACTATAACTTGTGTGCATGCTCTAGAAGCATGTTAAATATCAGGGCCCGGCAAGTGTGTATCCCAGACACTTGTGGTTTCGATATGGTATACGTTCGTTTGCCTATCCGGTCAACCCGAACGGGGACGTTACTCCCAATAGATCTATTTATAACATTCGCGCTTCCCAGCAGGAATTGACGGTTCATGAGTTGGGCAAATTTGGGACATAATAGTGCTTAGGCTAATCCACGTAATAGTTTGATAACAACAGTATTGGTCAATAAAATAGTTTTGCATGTTTCTCACCCTGATTATAAAACAAGTTTAAATAGAGTGGGGTTACATATGAGTAAATCACATAATGCCTTCAAATAATCAACTCAAATAATTCAGCTCAACAGTCAGATATTGAGTAAACAGTTCGCAAATTACAAATAAATAGTCATTGAGTTTAGTTAAAAGGAGCATGTATTCTCCTCCAAGAACAGTTTAAAAACCAGTAAAAGTAGGGGCCATGAACTCACCTTAGCTTGCAGCAACGCAAAATATCACAGGGGTCACAACTGGCATCAAGATCAAAACATAACGATATCGAAGGTACAGGCACAACGGTGCCGGATCGGCACAACTTAATATATATATATAGTTGTTTCAGAATACGTCTCGTAATGCAAAAGAGTTTTCAAAAGACAAGCGTCTTAGTTTTCGTGCATTACTCATATCAAAGTTTGTAAAATGTTTGGTGTTAACGTTTCGCGTGGTGGTGAGACAGCATAGACTCAAGAATACTCACGCCAAATAGGATTAGAGAATCGACACAGTCGAGAAAAGTACGGACGAGAACTTGAGGTAAGAAATGAATGACAAAAGAAGTCAAGAAATATAGCGACAAGGAAAACGTCAATAACAAGCCAATTAGTACGTTTTCGGTGTTTACCCAATAATCCCAACTAGTTCGGAATTAATCAATAATGTTTTGGAAATGTGATTTAAGTTTTAAAAGAAAACTTAAATTAGTATATTACATGGTAAATGTTTTCATGTTAATAAAACTACAAGTTCGATTATTGTCGGGTTCTATAATAAAAGAGTTTTTAAATTAAAGGCATGAGTATATAAATTTTATAGACTTTCGAAATGACTCATCCATTTATACGACGTTTCCAAGTCAAGTGACTTTAATGAAATCAATTTTCTCAAAAACAATATCTCCCGACAATTTATAGTTTAACACATGTATTTGTTTTGTTAATCCAATCACGATACAATAATAGACTAGCTAAATTATTTATTAGTTTTCGGGTTTTACAACTTGTTACTAGTTCAATAAGTGTTGATTGCGTACTTAGTTCCGTTATGAGTTTAATATATTAAGTTCGCCTCAAGTACAAAATGTTCAATATGTCCAATATCAATTTCAATCCCAAAATATTTATCCGTACATATCAATATCACACGGACACGTCGACACGTTGGTTAGACATTGCATTTCAATGTTCGATGAACATTATCACAAGTCTTTTAAAATTTATACAAACTAACTCTTTAATTAGTTTAAATTACCACCCCCTTAGTTCCCATGTGGGCTTGGCCCATTCTAAGTCCAAACGCACCTAGCAAATGGGCTTTGTTCAGTTATCCCAACATGCCCCCAAAATGAAATGAAATTTCAATATAGTTTCAACACCATTACTGTATCTCAGAATAACGGATTTCTTATGTAGAGGGATTTCTTAAAAGTGACATTACAAATAAGTATTTAGAATTTTAGAAGTTTACCCTTTATGTTATATTTCGAATTGAAACCAAAAGGATAGGCAGCCCCTCTTGGGTCGTTGCCAAACCGAGACCCGACATAAATAAGTAGATTTACACTTGTCACAAGTACAATCCAAATATCGGAAACTCAATAGTAGCTAAGGCAGGAAACTTTAGAAAAAATCGTATTCTTGTACAACATTTGTTTTCAAGCAACATTGCTTTCCACTATGTTTGAAATCACAATTCTTAAAAAAATGTTAACAACCGAAGATACATATATTCTCAAAGGTCACTTTGTTATCTTCATAGGATAATTGCTTTGTAACATTTAACTTTATATCCTATAAAGTTGTTCGTTGTTTTGTCAAGAACTTAAATTACAAACGAACGCTGGTCTAAAACACAAGGCTGAAGAAGTGAGCACAAGTATAAACGATGAGCAGTTAATGAGCTAACGAGCAGTTCTCGAAACAGTTTAAGACAACATACAAATCAGCCGAAACAACTAACACCCTTATGGTGTTAGTCGAGCCGTGTGCAAAACATCCACCAAATCAGTCACACCCTAGGTCTATTGCTAGTTCGAGACAAATACAAGACTGAGACAACAACAGCAACAATAAAATCAACTTTGCTAATCTAGTTTATCACTCAACTGAACAAAACCTGAGAACCAAATAGGTCCAACCCGACCCGCAAACCAACTGGAATTAACCAAGCAACCATGACAAGGAATAAGTAGCATAGAACCAGGACGATACCGAGTTAACTCACCCACTGAGTTGACCCAGTGAGTCGACTCGGTTCATTTAACAAACAAACACCACATTTTAATCCATTGTACCACACGAAAAGGATAATCAAAACAGATTTAGTCGAGTCATTTTATCCACGAAAATTTTTCAATCAAGATTAATCAGTATCATCACAAAACCAAATTCAAGATTTCGATATATAATTAAAATTAGTAACAATAAACACGAAGGGTAATTCGAATAAAACCTTTACAAAGGTGTGTGGTGTCGATTGAGGGAGGCCAAAAGATGTTGAGCATGAATGACCCCATTCCGATCCGAGCAGGAAAAACCACCACAGCCGCACATCGTACTCTTTTGATTTTTGGTAACAATTCGAGTTGTGGTTTTTCCTGTGAATCTTGGGTAGGATATAGAGGAGAAGAGGAAGAGATCTTTGACTACCCTTTCCTTCCTCTCGGTCTTGGGGAGGCCATTTTGGGCAAAGGTCGCCATCAATTGGTGTCTTTTAAGAGAACTCGTGGTCTTCCCTTGAGAAGGGAGACGATGGACAAAAAAAATGATGGTGATAGATCAGTACTGTTGCTATCGAGTAGGGAACAGAGAAAATAGAAAACAGTAAAAAGGGAAGGAGATAAGAAAAGAAAGGTAGGGGGCGGTGGCTATATTAAATAGGTGAATAGGTTACACTTATTGATTCCCTGTGTATTCCGTGTCCCGTTGAACTAACGTGTAAATGTGGTACATTGATTTGGCAAAAATGCGAGAAATACATTTTCTGGGGACGTTTTTATAAAATTGGTTTAAAAACAACGTTATCGATTCCGAAAGTTAACTATAAACTTCAAGCCATTATTAATGTGGTGTCGGTACGCGTGTGGTGTCGCATTTTTCAGAAAAACGAGATGACTTCTCAGTTTTGTAAATAAATTGTCAGCAAGTGTCAGAAAGTGATTACTTCACTTTTCTTGATAAAATTCAGCAGCTTGGAGGGTTACTGTATGCTACAGTATGCGAGATAACTTCCCGAAATAATCACGTAGGCTCCAAGGATTCTCAAATAAATTGCCAAATAATAATAAGTTAGTTTTTATCACTAAAATAATGTTCGGAAAATTACGGGTGGTTACAGTCTACCCTCCTTAACGAAAAATCCGTCCCGGATTTCTGTTTATGTGATCCGATAAACTTGGTGTCTGGGGAGAGATGTTGGTACTCACAACAGATTCAATCAGGCAGTGTAGGGGTTTATCTTTGTTTGCGGGAGGGTACCCAGGTTGTCTACCATTGGTTTTCCCATTTTTGTGAGTCGGTGAGGTACATGTTATGATTTAGAGTGATAAAATAGCATGATGACTGATTTTCAAGGTTTGATCCGGAGTTGTGTGTTTTTCCTTCTCATAGGATTGTATTGAAATCTTGTTCAAGAACTTTGTTTGGATAGGTCTTTATACCTATTTGACCAAAATAAGTTTCCAAGTGTCACACATTTCCTTATCAGGGATTAATAGATACGTAGGGCGACACGGTTTCAGAAGATTTAAAATTTTGTAAGACGGTTCTTAGTCATGGTGTTGATGGGATAATTTTCACAAAAGTTGGCGTTTGACATTCCTTAACAATAGTTTGATAAAGTTTGAGCAGAAAGATTTCATGCACCCAAGTGAGTGTTTTAGAAAGATATCGCCACAGATTTTATAAACATAAGTATTCAATTTACTTTAATGGTACCAAGAGGTAGTAATATGAATGCTTTCCAGGTGGCTGGATAGTTCACCGGGTGATTGCAAAACAGTTTATAAAACGGGTTGTACTACAGTTGCTAGAGTAATAGGAAGACAATTTATTATTTGTAATTTGTAGCAAAATTTATAGTTTAGTCTTGTGATATAGTAGCAAGACAACAAATCGGTTTATACATTAACTTGTGAAATGATTTTTAAAACAGTTTATAAAACGAGAACCATTCGTTGTTTACAAAATAGTTGTAAGGTCGGAATTTTTGATTTCATAAGGTAGCGGTAAGACATTTGTAGGGTGACCGCAATATGTTCTATAGAATAATCGAAAACAGTCTGTATGGTGCTAGTGACATGGTTTATTATTTTATGAGAGGGTAGCAATAATAACCTATATTCCCGAGAGACGAGAGAAAATTAGATGATTTTCCCAAGGAATGCGGTTCAGGTTGTTCCTTAAAGTTTCAAGGTTCCTGTCGGGCATAAAATCTCTGCCGAATGGGAAGTTTATCAAGTTCAAGGTACGACCCCGAAGGAGGGTGTTTATTGCTACTAGCAATCAGTTGGCTATCTCAGTAGTGTACTTAGTACTTAACGCGGAAAGTACAACATTGGTTGAGTATAGGGTTTGAGGTGGAGGTGACTGTAACAAAACCACAACAAAACAAAGCTGGATAACAAATCCAAATCCAGAATGGGGTCTAAAATCGCAAAATCCAGCGATCCAAATTTCAAACATAGTTCAAAACCATTTCCAAACGTAGCCAAATTCAAATTCAAATGTAACTAGAATCAAATCCGAACGCTCCAATAAGCTCAACTGGCTTATTACAATCTCAAGGAGTTACCAATAAGCAACTCGGGTTCAAATGGTGCCAATCGGATCTAACCGACCCGATGCAAATTACGGTCAGACGGCGACAATCAGAAATTCCATATAAATGGAGGAGTATAGTAGTGCCAGGAGTATTACGGTTCATAAGGTGTTGTGATGCCAGTGTGTTGTGTGTAGATGTGAATGTTCAGGATAGGCAGTGATTATGTACACACACAGAATTTTGAGTCTTTCAAAGATCAAGTAGAAAATCAATCTGGACATAACTCTAGTATAACTACTCTGAGTATTGCAAAATTTACCTCTGAGTCGGACATAGGTGATCAGGCTATGTCCCACTGTCCCTGGTCGAATATAGGTGATCAGTCTATATTCCACCGAGGTTCAATAAATTTTGAAATACTCAGCTCAGTTACACCAATAATATGTCCCTTACTTTTAAAAGTTGCTAAAGTAATTAAGACGGATGTCCACACTCGAGGACGATTGATGAGACTGCGTGGAGAAAAGGCGTAATGCCACGACGAGTATGATGCATGTGTATAAGTATGTCGAAGATACTTATAATAGATACCGAAAATAGATGGATATACTTATCCGATAACAGTGTGCATATCGCATCAATTATATTGGCAATAAAAATCACAATGAGGCATCAGCTTGGCAGGCAGGCATGTGGTGGTCATAGGGTTAAGTTTTCGTAAAAGCAGTTATAGTCTAGATTTTAAAATTACCCAGTTCTCTATAACCTTGACTCTGATGCCAATCTGTAACACCCCAAAAATCTGGTTTAGCGGAAGCATACATGTTTGGGTGCTACTAAATTGGTATTACAACACAAAGTATAAAGAATGGTTTTACCTCAACCATTTAAAATAGATTTCATATTCAAAAGTGATTTGTTGACAACATTTCGAAAATGGTGCGAAAATATCAGCCCATAAAAGATTTCAAGTGGTCCCAAATATATCAGAGTCTTCTATGACTATGCGATGCCATAAGCCTCCAATAGCGTGCTCTCGCTTTATACCTAAAAATGCATGCTAAAGTGTCAACACGAGGTTGGTTAGTTCATAGATTTATGATAGAGCATTAAAAATACAGTGAGTTCCATAAGAGTTTTGTGACCATTGTGTCGCTTACAATGTCATGAAAATAGTGTTTACCTTAACGTAACATTTGAGGTGTGGACCAAGTGTAGGGTATGCAACCCAAAATAAAATAGTTTATTACGCTATTTCTAAGTTCATGTAACCGAAGCTATAACTTGTGTGCATGCTCTAGAAGCATGTTAAATATCAGGGCCCGACAAGTGTGTATCCCAGACACTTGTGGTTTTGATATAGTATACGTTCGTTTGCCTATCCGGTCAACCCGAACGGGGACGTTACTCCCAATAGATCTATTTATAACATTCGCGCTTCCCAGCAAGAATTCACGGTTCATAAGTTGGTGATGAGGCGAAAAGTGTACCGCTTTTAAGGGGTCATTTAAGCCCGAAATCGTATTTATTTGATCAAATATTGCCCTAAATCGTTCCTTTTGTCATTTTAGGTACTTTTGAGGAGAAATCTGGAAAAGGAGGCATTTTGGACGTTTTTGGAGCATTAAAGTGAAGAAAACGGCAAAGTCTCAAGAATCGGCTAAAAGTTACTCTTGACGGCGTCACAATTAACATGGGACGGCGTCATGCCTTGGCAAGAAAAGTTGGATGTGAAATTTACTCATGACGGGCCAGTGAGTTTGCATGAGAATTCTGACGGCGTCACGCTTTAACTAAATCAAGGGCGTCACGGCTTAAATCATAAGGGGACGGCGTCACGTTCAGGATCCGACGGCGTCAAGCCTTGATAAGCCAGAATGGATTTTTGAAGAGCTAAAGAGGGACGGCGTCAAGATGGTCATCCGGGAACCCTAAAAGCGGCGAGGTGACGGCGTCACAATGCATAAGGTGACGCCGTCAGATGTCAAAGTCTATATATAGTTTTCTAATTTTTTGTCATTAGGGAGAGCTTAGTGTGTGGAATTTTGGGATAAAACCCTAAGACGATTTTAGCTACTTTTTCAGGGCTTTTTGCCTTGAGATCTTCCATGTTTCATTGAAAGATAAGTTATCAATTAATCATTCAATATGTCTATGTGTTGTTTGATTCTATCTTATGCTTGTCTTTTGTTTAACATGTTAGGCTAATTTTATCTTGTGTTTGCTTAGATCTAATGAAACCTAGCTATTGATTATTGGTTGTTAGTGTGTTGTTAGTTGTATTGGATGATTGTTTATCTATGTTAGGCTTAAGAAAACTGGCTAACTTCCTATTCGGTAACTTGCTTGAACGTCTTAAGAAACATGAACCAAACGCGTACTAAAGGTTTTTATGGTTGTATTTAATGCACAAGCGAATTCTAGTGATCCCATGTTAGGAGCTTCCTAGCCGGCTCGACATAGGAGTGAAGTAGGAGCTTGTAGAGTTTGGGGAAGTAAGTACGCCACCCCACGAATGGTATTAAGGAATACACCCGTCATCCACGCGACTAATACACACTAATTAACCGGTAAAAGATAGTTAGGGAGTAAGGAAATCTAAGTAAACACATTTCTCTACACATAAGTTTCTCACCACTTTTCATTTTTGTTATTTTATTTTATTTGCATTTGTAGTAATTTGGGTTAGTTGACTAGCAACTAATTCCGCCCACTCCTTCAAAACCCGAGATTTTACTTGCTTTTATAAAATATAAAAAACATAAAAAGAATCTTCCTCAACCCTTAGACCTAATTAGAGTAGCCTTTCACACCTAACGAACACTATTCCCTGTGGAGAACGATCAATCCCCCGTACTTACCACTACACTATACTACATCGGTCAGGTACACTGCCTGGTGGGGTTGTAAGCCTCTTGAGATCCCTCGAGAGGTAAAACCTGTTGTAAGGTTGCAAAACCCACGCATCAAGTTTTTGGCGCCGCTGCCGGGGAATAGTTATTGCTTAGGTTGAAATTTTATTTTTATTAGGTCTACTCACAAGATTCCTATCAAGTGAGATTTTTTCTTTTTATTTTGTAGCTTTCTCGTAGTCTATCTTTTCTTTGTGATTTTGTTTGTAATTTGCTTCAAATGGACTTTTCACTTAGATTTCTAAGATTGCAAGATATGGTTGAGTGGCTAGAACACCAAGAAGTTCAAAATACCTCATTTAGAGACACTTATGAATCATATGAGCCTTCACCTAGGATAGATTCTTATGAACAACCTCCATGTTTAGGATCTTGTTTTAGTGAGGCTAATAGGAATAGCGACCTAGTTTGCCAAGGAATTGTGGATAGAGCCGTATCAATAAACCATAAGTTGGATGAAGCACTAGGTTTGTTATTATCGCTACCTAAGAAAACAATTGATGAAGATATAGGTGATCTTGACACGTGGAATGATGAGGTAAATAACATAAGCCCACAAAATACTCAACCATCATTTGAGGCACCCACACCGCCCGTGACTTACCCGGAAGAAGTAGAAGAGACTTTAGGAATCCCGATGGAGGTAGAACCCTTGGACCAAGCACAACTAGAGGATATAGGTTTGCACACTTTCAGTGATGACCTTACTCATAGTTCTAGGGAATTTCCTAGTGTTGATGAATTGGAACCTCAACCTTTACACAACTTTTCATCCTTAGATTTACATCTAGGAGAAAAAAGAGGAATCGACCCACCCATCAACCAATATTATCCGGGTAGTTTTAGGATGAAGGAAGCCATTCACTCACCCCCTTCACCTCACGTGGCATATTCACACCCTAAGGGTGTGTATCGCTACTTTCACCCGCACTTAATCCTAAGTGTAGGGAAAACCTCCCCTATTTTTGTTAAATAAGGGTAGAGTCAGGCTCGTGACTCGAACAAAAACAAGCGCTTCTTGGGAGGCAACCCAAGCTTTATTTGCTTTGTGTGTTTATTTGTTTGTTTGTTTGTTTTTATTTGTTTCCGTATGTATGTTTAATTTTTATTCTTATTGATTCATGTTCGAAACTAAATTGTGAAAATGTTTTATCTTGTTTTTAACTTCGTCTTAACTACATATAAAGGTATTTTGCAAAAGATAAGTGTAAGGGAAATCTAAATCGGTTTATTAGAACACAAATGAACATGAATCGTAATAATATTAAATTAGCATACATATTAGTATTTGTTTGAGTCAAATGCTTGTATCGAGTCATAATGATGTTTTGCAGGATTTCCAGGAAGTAAGGTAAAGGTTTTTCCAGAAATTTTCCGGAAACTTAAAATGAGAATTTTTGTCAGGACATTTCTGACGGCGTCAGGATTTATAACCTGACGGCGTCAGATTTAATTTTCAGAAATTTTTGAAAGTTTTGTTTTCATAAAAAGTTTTTATTAAATCTCCAACTTATAAACTCCAGGAACCTGCAAAACATTCATTCCGCAAGCATTATATCTTTTATCGTTTTATTTCTAAGTCTGGAATTACACCTAGTTGTGAGTTGTCTTTGTTCGGTTTGATGCTTTGGTTTTTCTTGTTTGTTTTCTCAGGATTAACAGGTTATTTTGGACAAGGAGATGTATGTGGAATCTAGCTTTTGGCGATGCATTAGTCTTGAAGCTTCTACATTCTCTTTGGAAGAAGATCTAACCGTGTAACTTCATTATCCAACGAGCGAATCAGGGGAGTATTTGATTTCATTCTTTTACTTTTTGCTTTTACATCTTATTATTTGAACATTGGGGACAATGTTCATCTTAAGTGTAAGGGGAGGGTAAAAGTACGATTTTAGAGAATACAATTGCGCTTGATTTTTGTTTGTTTAATAGTAGATGTGTAATAAAACTGAGAGAAATACTTGTTAAGGTAATTTTAGTGCCAAATTTAAAATTTTTTACAACATATAGGAGTGAAACTTTGATCCTAATAAGCGTCTCATGGATAGGAGTTATATGACTAGCACAAAAACCGTACCACTAAAAAATTTTCCACCCCCAAATATGTGAGGTTCGCCCCTAGAATTGGTAGGAAAAGCATTTATGCTATGATGTGTGTACCGGTAGCACTTAGATTCTAGAACTTGCGTTAGGACCATTCCAAGGCCACAAGTGAGACTACATTCGTGTAGTTAGATTTACTACATGATAAGAGGCATTAGGATTAACCCATGTTTTACACCTGTGTTTTTGTTATAATTACATTGGCTACATTGGTCAAGTAATTCTCCCACACCCTTTGCGTTGTACTCATTTTTAGTACACGATACCCCTAGTACACCCCTCAGAGCCTATCTTTTCGTTTCGACCTTTAAGCATTTTACTTAAAGGAAGAATTTGTTACACCCCACTTAAATGTACACCCAAATCGCCTTAGCCTACCTTGTATGCACTCATCTTTAGTGCATTATTGTTACAACATTTGTTTAAACCCAAGTTAATTATCTAGTTGATTACATGGTTGCTAAGTCGAGTCATATCCTTGTACATATTGTTTTGGGACGATTGGGACTCGTGGGTAAAGTACTAGTGTAATGGAGTAATGGGGAAGAACATCATTTATTACCCCATATGTGCTAAATGTTTTAAAAGTACTCCAAGTTTTTCAATTATCTTAATTCGAGTCATTAGAATAGTTATTTGTAAAGTTATGTAAAAGTTCAAGTGTAAGGGGATGCAACGCCCCTATGATGTATTATTTTGGATGGTAGGGTAAAAGTGTATGCAAAAAAAAAAAAAAAAAAAAAAAAAAAAAAAAAAAAAAAATCAAGAAAAATACAAAAAAATGAGAAAAAAAAAAAAAAAAGAAAAAAAAAAAAAAAAAGAAGAAAAATAGAAAAAACATACGGACTACCATCCCGTTTCATTTTATGTTTATTTTATGTTTATGTTTTGTTATTTTCTTTCATTAGCTTAAGATCGAGTCTAGTCTTGGCTTAGCAACGTTGTATAGTACATGTGATTGATCAAGATCTTTAACTCGCCACCAGTAAAATATCCTTTATCCAACAAAACCGTGTTTTCCTTTTCCCTACACCTAACGTTATAACCCATTTAAAAGCCCTCTTTGATAGTTTATCTTAGGTGCTTACGCCTAGTGGAGGAGGTTTTCGATCCTTTCCCAAGCCTATGGTAATCTATTTGCTATGACAGGTAGTGAGAGATATTTTCCGTTTTCATTTATGAGATTTATTTTGATGACACTTGAGAGATGTGAGTATCTAAACACTACTTGTGAGGTGCTAGTATGTAATCTCCGTGCTTATTATGATTGAAGTGGAACGATTATTTGTTGTAATTACTTTTATGTTTGCATTAAATGACCCCTAACTTGTATTTTGATTAGAATAAAAGCGCATTTGCTTGAGGACAAGCAAATCTCAAGTGTAAGGGTATTTGATGAGGCGAAAAGTGTACCGCTTTTAAGGGGTCATTTAAGCCCGAAATCGTATTTATTTGATCAAATATTGCCCTAAATCGTTCCTTTTGTCATTTTAGGTACTTTTGAGGAGAAATCTGGAAAAGGAGGCATTTTGGACGTTTTTGGAGCATTAAAGTGAAGAAAACGGCAAAGTCTCAAGAATCGGCTAAAAGTTACTCTTGACGGCGTCACAATTAACATGGGACGGCGTCATGCCTTGGCAAGAAAAGTTGGATGTGAAATTTACTCATGACGGGCCAGTGAGTTTGCATGAGAATTCTGACGGCGTCACGCTTTAACTAAATCAAGGGCGTCACGGCTTAAATCATAAGGGGACGGCGTCACGTTCAGGATCCGACGGCGTCAAGCCTTGATAAGCCAGAATGGATTTTTGAAGAGCTAAAGAGGGACGGCGTCAAGATGGTCATCCGGGAACCCTAAAAGCGGCGAGGTGACGGCGTCACAATGCATAAGGTGACGCCGTCAGATGTCAAAGTCTATATATAGTTTTCTAATTTTTTGTCATTAGGGAGAGCTTAGTGTGTGGAATTTTGGGATAAAACCCTAAGACGATTTTAGCTACTTTTTCAGGGCTTTTTGCCTTGAGATCTTCCATGTTTCATTGAAAGATAAGTTATCAATTAATCATTCAATATGTCTATGTGTTGTTTGATTCTATCTTATGCTTGTCTTTTGTTTAACATGTTAGGCTAATTTTATCTTGTGTTTGCTTAGATCTAATGAAACCTAGCTATTGATTATTGGTTGTTAGTGTGTTGTTAGTTGTATTGGATGATTGTTTATCTATGTTAGGCTTAAGAAAACTGGCTAACTTCCTATTCGGTAACTTGCTTGAACGTCTTAAGAAACATGAACCAAACGCGTACTAAAGGTTTTTATGGTTGTATTTAATGCACAAGCGAATTCTAGTGATCCCATGTTAGGAGCTTCCTAGCCGGCTCGACATAGGAGTGAAGTAGGAGCTTGTAGAGTTTGGGGAAGTAAGTACGCCACCCCACGAATGGTATTAAGGAATACACCCGTCATCCACGCGACTAATACACACTAATTAACCGGTAAAAGATAGTTAGAGAGTAAGGAAATCTAAGTAAACACATTTCTCTACACATAAGTTTCTCACCACTTTTCATTTTTGTTATTTTATTTTATTTGCATTTGTAGTAATTTGGGTTAGTTGACTAGCAACTAATTCCGCCCACTCCTTCAAAACCCGAGATTTTACTTGCTTTTATAAAATATAAAAAACATAAAAAGAATCTTCCTCAACCCTTAGACCTAATTAGAGTAGCCTTTCACACCTAACGAACACTATTCCCTGTGGAGAACGATCAATCCCCCGTACTTACCACTACACTATACTACATCGGTCAGGTACACTGCCTGGTGGGGTTGTAAGCCTCTTGAGATCCCTCGAGAGGTAAAACCTGTTGTAAGGTTGCAAAACCCACGCATCAGTTGGGCAAATTTGGGACATAATAGTGCTTAGGCTAATCCGCGTAATAGTTTGATAACAACAATGTTGGTCCATAAAATAGTTTTGCATGTTTCTCACCCCGATTGTAAAACAAGTTTAAATAGAGTGGGGTTACATATCAGTCAATCACATAATGCCTTCAAATAATCAATTCAAATAATTCAGCTCAATAGTCAGATATTGAGTGAACAGTTCGCATATTTCAAATAAATAGTCATTCAGTTTAGTTAAAAGGAGCATGTATTCTCCCCCAAGAAGAGTTTAAAAACCAGTAAAAGTAGGGGCCATGAACTCACCTTAGCTTGCCGCAATGCAAAATATCACAGGGGTCACAACTGGCATCAAGATCAAAACATAACGATATCGAAGGTACAGGCACAACAGTGCCGGATCGGCACAATCTAATATATATATATATATATATATATATATATATATATATATATATATATATATATATATATATATATATATATATATATATATATATATATATATAGTTGTTTTAGAATACGTCTCGTAATGCAAAAGAGTTTTCAAAAGACAAGCGTCTTAGTTTTCGTGGATTATTCATATCAAAGTTTGTAAAAAGTTTGGTGTTAACGTTTCGCGTGGTGGTGAGACAACATAGACTCAAGAATACTCACGCCAAATAGGATTAGAGAATCGACACAGTCGAGAAAAGTACGGACGAGAACTTGAGTCGAGAAATGAATGACAAAAGAAGTCAAGAAATATAGCGACAAGGAAAACGTCAATAACAAGCCAATTAGTACGTTTTCGGTGTTTACCCAATAATCCTAACTAGTTCGGAATTAATCAATAACGTTTTGGGAATGTGATTTAAGTTTTAAAAGAAAACTTAAATTAGTATATTACATGATAAATGTTTTCATGTTAATAAAACTACAAGTTCGATTATTGTCGGGTTCTATAATAAAAAAGTTTTTAAATTAAAGGCATGAGTATAGAAATTTTATAGACTTTCGAAATGACTCGTCCGTTTATACAACGTTTCCAAGTCAAGTGACTTTAATGAAATCAATTTTCTGAAAAACAATATCTCCCGACAATTTATAGTTTAATAGGAGAATTTGTTTTGTTAATCCAATCACGATACAATAATAGACTAGCTAAATTATTTATTAGTTTTCGGGTTTTACAACTTGTTACTAGTTCAATAAGTGTTGATGATGCGTGGGTTTTGCAACCTTACAACAGGTTTTACCTCTCGAGGGATCTCAAGAGGCTTACAACCCCACCAGGCAGTGTACCTGACCGATGTAGTATAGTGTAGTGGTAAGTACGGGGGATTGATCGTTCTCCACAGGGAATAGTGTTCGTTAGGTGTGAAAGGCTACTCTAATTAGGTTTAAGGGTTGAGGAAGATTCTTTTTTATGTTTTTATATTTTATAAAAGCAAGTAAAATCTCGGGTTTTGAAGGAGTGGGCGGAATTAGTTGCTAGTCAACTAACCCAAATTACTACAAATGCAAATAAAATAAAATAACAAAAATGAAAAGTGGTGAGAAACTTATGTGTAGAGAAATGTGTTTACTTAGATTTCCTTACTCCCTAACTATCTTTTACCGGTTAATTAGTGTGTATTAGTCGCGTGGATGACGGGTGTATTCCTTAATACCATTCGTGGGGTGGCGTACTTACTTCCCCAAACTCTACAAGCTCCTACTTCACTCCTATGTCGAGCCGGCTAAGAAGCTCCTAACATGGGATCACTAGAATTCGCTTGTGCATTAAATACAACCATAAAAACCTTTAGTACGCGTTTGGTTCATGTTTCTTAAGACGTTCAAGCAAGTTACCGAATAGGAAGTTAGCCAGTTTTCTTAAGCCTAACATAGATAAACAATCATCCAATACAACTAATAACACACTAACAACCAATAATCAATAGCTAGGTTTCATTAGATCTAAGCAAACACAAGATAAAATTAGCCTAACATGTTAAACAAAAGACAAGCATAAGATAGAATCAAACAACACATAGACATATTGAATGATTAATTGATAACTTATCTTTCAATGAAACATGGAAGATCTCAAGGCAAGAAGCCCTGAAAAAGTAGCTAAAATCGTCTTAGGGTTTTATCCCAAAATTCCACACACTAAGCTCTCTCTTAATGACAAAAAATTAGAAAACTATATATAGACTTTGACATCTGACGGCGTCACCTTATGCATTGTGACGCCGTCACCTCGCCGCTTTTAGGGTTCCCGGATGACCATCTTGACGCCGTCCCTCTTTAGCTCTTCAAAAATCCATTCTGGCTTATCAAGGCTTGACGCCGTCGGATCCTAAACGTGACGCCGTCCCCTTATGATTTAAGCCGTGACGCCCTTGATTTAGTTAAAGCGTGACGCCGTCAGAATTCTCATGCAAACTCACTGGCCCGTCATGAGTAAATTTCACATCCAACTTTTCTTGCCAAGGCATGACGCCGTCTGGAGTTAATGTTGACGCCGTCAAAGGTGACTTTCAGCACAATTTTGAGACTTTGCCGTTTTCTTCACTTTTATGCTCCAAAAACGTCCAAAATGCCTCCTTTTCCAGATTTCTCCTCAAAAGTACCTAAAATGACAAAAGGAACGATTTAGGGCAATATTTGATCAAATAAATACGATTTCGGGCTTAAATGACCCCTTAAAAGCGGTACACTTTTCGCCTCATCAAATACCCTTACACTTGAGATTTGCTTGTCCTCAAGCAAATGCGCTTTTATTCTAATCAAAATACAAGTTAGGGGTCATTTAATGCAAACATAAAAGTAATTACAACAAATAATCGTTCCACTTCAATCATAATAAGCACGGAGATTATATACTAGCACCTCACAAGTAGTGTTTAGATACTCACATCTCTCAAGTGTCATCAAAATAAATCTCATAAATGAAAACGGAAAATATCTCTCACTACCTGTCATAGCAAATAGATTACCATAGGCTTGGGAAAGGATCGAAAACCTCCTCCACTAGGCGTAAGCACCTAAGATAAACTATCAAAGAGGGATTTTAAATGGGTTATAACGTTAGGTGTAGGGAAAAGGAAAACACGGTTTGGTTGGATAAAGGATATTTTACTGGTGGCGAGTTAAAAATCTTGATCAATTACATGTACTATACAACGTTGCTAAGCCAAGACTAGACTCGATCTTAAGCTAATGAAAGAAAATAACAAAACATAAACATAAAATAAACATAAAATGAAACGGGATGGTAGTCCGTATGTTTTTTCTACTTTTCTTTTTCTCATTTTTTTTTGTATTTTTCTTGATTTTTTTTTTTTTTTTTTTTTTTTTTTTTTTTTTTTTTTTTTTTGCATACACTCTTGCCCTACCATCCAAAATAATACATCATAGGGGCGTTGCATCCCCTTACACTTGAACTTTTACATAACTTTACAAATAACTATTCTAATGACTCGAATTAAGATAATTGAAAAACTTGGAGTACTTTTAAAACATTTAGCACATATGGGGGTAATAAATGATGTTCTTCCCCATTACTCCATTACACTAGTACTTTACCCATGAGTCCCAATCGTCCCAAAACAATATGTACAAGGATATGACTCGACTTAGCAACCATGTAATCAACTAGATAATTAACTTGGGTTTAAACAAATGTTGTAACAATAATGCACTAAAAATGAGTGCATACAAGGTAGGCTAAGGCGATTTGGGTGTACATTTTAGTGGGGTGTAAACAAATTCTTCCTTCAAGTAAAATGCTTAAAGGTCGAAATGAAAAGATAGGCTCTGAGGGGTGTACTAGGGGTATCGTGTACTAAAAATGAGTACAACGCAAAGGGTGTGGGAGAATTACTTGACCAATGTAGCCAAAGTAATTATAACAAAAACACAGGTGTAAAACAATGGGTTAATCCTAATGCCTCTTATCATGTAGTAAATCTAACTACACGAATGTAGTCTCACTTGTGGTCTTGGAATGGTCCTAACGCAAGTTCTAGAATCTAAGTGCTACCGGTACACACATCATAGCATAAATGCTTTTCCTACCAATTCTAGGGGTGAACCTCACATATTTGGGGGTGGAAAATTTTTTAGTGGTACGGTTTTTTGTGCTAGTCATATAACTCCTATCCGTGAGACGCTCATTAAGATCAAAGTTTCACTCCTATATGTTGTAAAAAAATTTAAATTTGGCACTAAAATTACCTTAACAAGTATTTCTCTCAGTTTTATTACACATCTACCATCAAACAAACAAAAATCAAGCGCAATTGTATTCTCAAAAATCGTACTTTTACCCTCCCCTTACACTTAAGATGAACATTGTCCCCAATGTTCAAATAACAAGATGTAAAAGCATAAAGTAAAAGAATGAAATCAAATACTCCCCTGATTCGCTCGTTGGATAATGAAATTACACGGTTAAATCTTCCTCCAAAGAGAATGTTGAAGCTCCATGACTAATGCATCGCCATAAGCTTGATTCCAAAAAACATCTCCTTGTCCAAAATAACCTGTTAAACCTGAGAAAACAAACACGAAAACCTGCATAACATCGGCGGGATAAAATCTATATATAAGGATATAATGCTTGTGGAATGATAATTTTGCAGATTCCTGGAGATTATAAGTTGGAGATTTTAATAAAAACTTTTTAAAAACAAAAATTTCAAAAATTTCTGAAAATTAAATCTGACGCCGTCAGGTTATAACCCCTGACGCCGTCAGAAATGACCTGACAAAAATTCTCATTTTAAGTTTCCGGAAAATTTCTGGAAAAACCTTTACCTTACTTCCTGGAAATCCTGCAAAACATCATTATGACTCGATACAAGCATTTGACTCAAACAAATACGGATATGTATGTTAATTTATTATTATTACGATTCATGTTCATATGTGTTCTAATAAACCGATTTAGATTTCCCTTACACTTATCTTTTGCAAAATACCTTTATATGTAGTTAAGACGAAGTTAAAAACAAAATAAAGCATTTTCACAAATTAGTTTTGAACATGAATCAATAAGAATAAAAATTAAACACACATACGGAAACAAATAAAATCAAACAAACAAATAAATAAACACACAAAGCAAATAAAACAAATAAAGCTTGGGTTGCCTCCCAAGAAGCGCCTTTCTTTATTAACGAGTCTTGTAGCTAGACTCAAAGTCACTCTACCTAGTATCGCTTATGCTCACGTATCCGAGTGTGAGCCATCTAATTGTTGCCTCATCTTTCTTGTATTCATCATTTAGCTCCAAACATCCATGATAGTATCTCTTATTTTTCTCATGTGGATATTTGAGCCCCTTCCTCTTATCATTCTCACTTAACAAGTCGATAGGCATAATTCTATTGCAAGATTCAATGGGGTAGTTCTTAAACCTAGGATGTGCTCGGGGCATTTGATAGACAAAATCTTCATCCCCATCCGAGAATGTAATTAACCCGTCCACAAGTTTTTCGTCAAGGTTGGTCAACCTTTTGAAGGGTTCTCCAAAAATGACTTGGGTTAATTTGTTATCAATGAATTCTCCTAAGTTCTCCATAACCATAAAATCCACCAAGTATACAAAACTTCCAACGAATACGTGCAGTGGCTCAATCCTAGCGACAATGTTATCCCCTTGATATTCTAGCTCATTTACCATGATTTTATTATAATTAGCGCGAGAGATAATGTTCATAGGTAAAGATGAGTTAAGGTAAGCATAAAAATCATGATAACCAATCTTACACGGAAATTGCATGTTAAAGAGGCTATCCTTTTCGATCTTAGTCCTAGGGTCAACATACTTAAAGGGATCAATTTCCTCCTTTCCCCATTCCTCGTTAACTACTTCTCCATTACCGATATCCTCATCGGAGTCTGAGTAGTAAAATGGACTAACATAGTCATTCTCATGGTCAGACTCCTCCATCTCAGAATTGTTACCAAAGTGGTGGTCGGGTGAAAGGTTGTTGTTTGCTACTATGGGGGCGGGAACGGGTAGTTGAAAATTTGCACGGCGAAAAACACGAATAACAGGGATCAAATGACCAATGTTACTCATGAGGTAAGTGGAAGGTATCACAAACAAAAGTACAAAGAAATAAGATAGGCTAAAGAAATCCTAGAAAAATAAAATAAAAATCTCACTAGAAAGGAATCTAGTGAGTAGACCTAATAGAAATAAAAATTCAACCTAAACAATAACTATTCCCCGGCAGCGGCGCCAAAAAACTTGATGCGTGGGTTTTGCAACCTTACAACAGGTTTTACCTCTCGAGGGATCTCAAGAGGCTTACAACCCCACCAGGCAGTGTACCTGACCGATGTAGTATAGTGTAGTGGTAAGTACGGGGGATTGATCGTTCTCCACAGGGAATAGTGTTCGTTAGGTGTGAAAGGCTACTCTAATTAGGTTTAAGGGTTGAGGAAGATTCTTTTTTATGTTTTTATATTTTATAAAAGCAAGTAAAATCTCGGGTTTTGAAGGAGTGGGCGGAATTAGTTGCTAGTCAACTAACCCAAATTACTACAAATGCAAATAAAATAAAATAACAAAAATGAAAAGTGGTGAGAAACTTATGTGTAGAGAAATGTGTTTACTTAGATTTCCTTACTCCCTAACTATCTTTTACCGGTTAATTAGTGTGTATTAGTCGCGTGGATGACGGGTGTATTCCTTAATACCATTCGTGGGGTGGCGTACTTACTTCCCCAAACTCTACAAGCTCCTACTTCACTCCTATGTCGAGCCGGCTAAGAAGCTCCTAACATGGGATCACTAGAATTCGCTTGTGCATTAAATACAACCATAAAAACCTTTAGTACGCGTTTGGTTCATGTTTCTTAAGACGTTCAAGCAAGTTACCGAATAGGAAGTTAGCCAGTTTTCTTAAGCCTAACATAGATAAACAATCATCCAATACAACTAATAACACACTAACAACCAATAATCAATAGCTAGGTTTCATTAGATCTAAGCAAACACAAGATAAAATTAGCCTAACATGTTAAACAAAAGACAAGCATAAGATAGAATCAAACAACACATAGACATATTGAATGATTAATTGATAACTTATCTTTCAATGAAACATGGAAGATCTCAAGGCAAGAAGCCCTGAAAAAGTAGCTAAAATCGTCTTAGGGTTTTATCCCAAAATTCCACACACTAAGCTCTCTCTTAATGACAAAAAATTAGAAAACTATATATAGACTTTGACATCTGACGGCGTCACCTTATGCATTGTGACGCCGTCACCTCGCCGCTTTTAGGGTTCCCGGATGACCATCTTGACGCCGTCCCTCTTTAGCTCTTCAAAAATCCATTCTGGCTTATCAAGGCTTGACGCCGTCGGATCCTAAACGTGACGCCGTCCCCTTATGATTTAAGCCGTGACGCCCTTGATTTAGTTAAAGCGTGACGCCGTCAGAATTCTCATGCAAACTCACTGGCCCGTCATGAGTAAATTTCGCATCCAACTTTTCTTGCCAAGGCATGACGCCGTCTGGAGTTAATGTTGACGCCGTCAAAGGTGACTTTCACCACAATTTTGAGACTTTGCCGTTTTCTTCACTTTTATGCTCCAAAAACGTCCAAAATGCCTCCTTTTCCAGATTTCTCCTCAAAAGTACCTAAAATGACAAAAGGAACGATTTAGGGCAATATTTGATCAAATAAATACGATTTCGGGCTTAAATGACCCCTTAAAAGCGGTACACTTTTCGCCTCATCAGTTGATTGCGTACTTAGTTCCGTTATGAGTTTAATATATTAAGTTCGCCTCAAGTACAAAATGTTCAATATGTCCAATATCAATTTCAATCCCAAAATATTTATCCGTACGTACCAATATCACACGGACACGTCGACACGTTGGTTAGACATTTCAATATTCGATGAACATTATCACAAGTCTTTTAAAATTTATACAAACTAACTCTTTAATTAGTTTAAACGAGCTGGGAAACCGCGCGTTGCAGCCGGAGTGTTTGTGGTAATTTTTTTTTTTTTTTTTTTTTTTTTTTGCGCGTTGTTGTGTATTTGTGCATTATTAATAGGAGTACAAAAATGTCATTTTGCGTACATGTCTACTAATGACTATTTAATTAAAAAAAAAAAAAAAAAAAAAAAGACTGAATTTGCAAAAGTTCGCTAACTGGGGACTAACGGTGCCATGTACAGCTAACCTGAGGGACCATTTTGTAAATTCGTTATGAATAGTACACGCACTATTCACCACTGTTTTGCACTGTACTGCACTGTTTGGTACTGTAGCAAATATATTTTCAGGTCTAGTCCCTGAAAGTGGCGGTTAGTTGCATAGTTAGTCCTTAGGGACTAACGGTGAAAATAAAAGTTAACCTTAGGGGCTGTTTCTGTTTAATATTTGCACAGAAACAACCCCTGAAGTTATTATTCCGTTGCAAATTTAATGCATAACTGTTAGGTAACGACCGTTAAGGACTAACTTTGCAATGGATCAATAACCTCAGGGGGTAAAATGGAAATTGTGGGAAAACTTTATAAAGAGCGTTTGGAGGTACTGTTACACGGTTTTTAGTATATATATATAATGATTTTTTTTTTCGAAATTATTAAAAAAAAAAAAAAAAAAAAAAAAAATACTGTAGCATGAACAGTGCAAAACAGTTTTTTGCACTTTTCATCCTAATGGTTTTTATTTATTTTTTCAAAATTATTTTATTAAAAAAAAAAAAAAGTTATTGTAGCATGAACAGTGCAAAACAGTGTTTTGCACTATTCATCCTAATGGTTTTTAGTATATATAATAACGAGAATGGCGTCGGGCCGCCGCGTTGCAGGCGGGCCTGTTTTTTTTTCCCGTTTACTAATGAGAAAAAGAAGCATACCTTATTAATAACGCACACGTCAACGTTATTTTGCATACGCCAAGTCATCAAATATGGTAGAACAGACCGTCATTAGCGTCGTTTCCTTTATGATTGTCAATAGGGTCGTTTCCTTTATGCGGCAATATCTCTTGGTTAACATGTATTAGTATCTCCAGCCTGTCTTGAGCATCTATTAGGTGATACTATGCCAGTTTTCAATATAAATGACCAGCCAGCAATATTGCCTACCTGGTTCATATTATGTATAACTTTTTTGTTTACTTACAATTCACAAAATCATTATAAAACACTTCTTGATGAAGCGTACTCAAGAGAAGTAGCATAAATTAACTTCTTGATGAAGTGTTGTTTAATTTGCAAGCATGAAAAGGATAAATAATACTTCTGTGAAATGAGTTTCAAGCGAAAGTTTGTGTCGGATTGGGGATTAATATGTTGTAAAACAGTAACTCAGCCAAACAATTATACGTATTCAGAAACTGTTGAACTAAAGCACAGAACAAAAATGCGCCTATCCGGCTGTCCGTACTTATTCACTGAATTAGCTACCTTGCCAGACGTAGCACCAATAACCAATTATTAGAGGTGACAAAAAACATCTATTTTTAGGTAACCGTGGTTTCCAACCTCTTGACCGAGGCCACAACCAAATAGACAACATAGATAATTTGGATAGTAAAAACGGAACCAAAACACTTTTGGTCCAAATTTTTATAACTAATTTATATTTCAAATATGATTAGCAGAGTACATTATTTGAAAATAATCTAAAATTTAGATAAAATGAAATTCGAGGCTTAATAGACTGTTGGTGATTTTCAACTTTTTGACGTGTCCGACCCATTTAATCGTTCCATCTTGAGCTAATTTCTTGGTATCACACACTATAAATCAGATAAAATGGCCGATGAGGAAAAATTACCTTTATTTCGTATTTTCCGCTTGTTTTGTTTTTTCTTTCACTTTCTCCTCCTCTTCACCCGAACTCGACACATCGATAGTTTTTCCCTTGGACATCATGGAATTTGATGTCAACAGACTTGGCATTAAATTCAGCCTGAACCTTTTCTTTATCAACTCCCTCCAAAAAGACATAGATCTGCGCCAAGCATATAATGAAGGCATCATAAATTGAGAATAAAGAGCCTCCACAGAAAACTATATTTCCGTTACAAAGTAAATAGAGAATAACATATACTTTTCACTACTTCACACGTTCACCTTGACTTTGTCATTATCTTGATCCCAGCTGAAAGATCCAAGGGTAGTGTACTTTAATGCCGGTTCAGCAGCCACCTTTTGGTTTGCTGAAACTGGGATCGCTTTAATTACATGATCAGTAGGGTAAGGCAGTCGATCCCTCAACACTACATTATATGTCTCCCCCCTTTGGAACCTCCACATTTTCACAATACACTTGTGCCTTTACCCTTACCACGTACCCTGTGTAGCTCTTTTTCGAGGTACCCACCATAACAGCAGACACGGTGTTGTAGTCTCCGCTACCATCTGCAGCGACCACCAAGTTTAGTGTCATTGTATTTCTAAATTTTAACAGCAGCAACTCTGAAAAAAAAACTGCCTGTTAACTTATTACTGTATAAACTATAGTAAGCAAATAAGCAATCAACTTTTTTTTGACGTTAAATTGCTACAAACGAAGACCATATTTGTGACTTTCGAATTACGTACACTCATTCATTAATTTCGTATAAATAAAGTAGCACATTTATGTGGCGCCATATGAAAATTCATTTGCCTTGAAAACCATCGTATGTTATTACCTGAATTTTGTTTAGTGCCCGTGGCGGTTCGCTGGTCATCTGCGCATTTACATCTACACAGCCGAGAAAAAACGAATATTGTACCAGCATATTTGATCATGCTCTGCACTTGATTAAAATGTGTAACTAATTCGTTTGAGAAATGGAAACGATGGCTCTAACTAACAAAAACTTACATGTGCTCAACCCACGAAAACCAAAGGCCTTAGGGCAGAAGCGCAATGCCACAAAAGCTTTGCTGGCACCAGGGAGCATTAATAGATGCTCATCACAGCCACTTATCCAAGTACATTAAACCGCATATTCCTATCCCAATTCAACATGTTCGATATTTGTCTTTTACATATAAGAAACAATATAAAACTAAAAAGAGCCCAATTTGAATGGCAGGTGAAACGACGACACCTCATGCACGGCGGTTATAGGCAGAGCGAGCATCACAAAATGCAGGCACGCATCATTAGAGCATGTGGTAAGTATCGATAACTCATGTTGTAAAAAGTGTCAATACCATTGTATAAGAAGCTCAGACAGGGAAACAATCGAAAAAAAGGACACATCCGCGATGGCTGCAAACGTAATACATTACCTGGCCAAGATGCGGAGCATCTCAATTTTATGGAACCCACTGACACGCATCACAATGACAACTAACACCATACAAATATAAAAAAAAATGATTGAAACTGCAATAAGCAAATACCAATAACCGTTGGTAGAATTCGAACATCAACAAAACAAACATGAGTGAATCATCAGCCAATCAAACGTCGGTAAATGCAAGGCAACAAACAAAAAACCTACAAAACATGTAAAATTTATAAATAAACCCGAAATTAGCAAAACCCCAAAATTATAACAAAACCCTAATTTACGATTAGATTTTATATAAATAATTTTATACCTTCCTTTTTTTTGCTTTTGATTGATGACTACACAGCAACTATAGGCAACAGATCTTCGGAGGAGGGATGTGCATTGGGTTTGGTGGTAGATCCCGGGACAAATGCTACTCTATTATATCACCCGAGTCGCCGTTTGTTCTTCATTTCGATTTACCACACCTTCAACTTCTTTAATCAATTGTTGTTGTGTAGTTGAATCAATGACAACACAAAGGGGGTTTTTTTAGATGAAGAAGAAGTGAGATTGTTCCAGAAAGATATCGAATGGTCAGAGAGAGAGAAAGAGTTATCTAAAAAATATGTCGGCTTATTTTTGGGTTGGGTTACCACCGGCGGATCACAAAGACCAGGCCAAATAGCCCACCAATTTTGGCGGGAAAAGCCTGTGTAAAAACGGCACCATATTGAATGAGAATTAAACATATATATAATTACCACCTCCTTAGTTCCCATGTGGGCTTGGCCCATTCTAAGTCTAAACGCTCCCTTTGTTCAGTTAGCCCAACATGCCCCAAAATGAAATGAAATTTCGATATAGTTTCAACACAATTACTGTATCTCAGTATACGGCTTTCTTATGTAGAGGGATTTGTTTAAAAGTGACATTACAAATAAGTATTTAGAATTTTAGAGTTTACCCTTTTATGTTATATTTCGAATTGAAACCAAAAGGATGGGCAGCCCCTCTTGGGTCGTTGCCAAACCGAGACCCGACACAAATAAGTAGATTTACACTTGTCACAAGCACAATCCAAATATCGGAACACAATAATAGCTAAGCAGGAAACATTTAGAAAAAATCGTATTCTTGTGCAACATTTGTTTTTCTAGCAACATTGCTTTCCACTATGTTTGAAATCACAATTCGTAAAAAAATGTTAACAACCGAAGATACATATATTCTCAAAGGTCACTTTGTTATCTTCATAGGATAATTGCTTTGTTAACATTTAACTTTATAATCCTATAAAGTTGTTCCATTGTTTTGTCAAAGAACTTAGGGCCCGCTTGGTTCAGTTATGAGGAATGCAAAGGGAAAGGGAAAGGGAAAGGGAATGCAAAGGAATGGGTGAGGTGGGTAATCATTACCTTACCCCTCAATTTACTCTATAATGGTTGATTACCCAGTACTGGGTAATCAATACCTTTGCATAGCTCAACCAAGCACCATTTTTTCCTCTATGTGGGCCCTTTGGAATTCCATACCCATTACCCACCCCCCTTTACCCCATACCAAGCACACCCTTAAATTTACAAACCAAACGCTGGTCTAAAACACAAGGCTGAAGAAAATGAGCACAAGTATAAACTGATGAGCAATTTAATGAGCTAAAACGAGCAGTTCTCGAAACCAGTTTAAGACAACAGACAAATCAGCTGAAACAACTAACACCCTTATAGTGTTAGTCGAGCCGTGAGCAAAACATCAACCAAATCAGTCACACCCTAGGTCTATCGCTAGTTCAAGACAAATACAAGACCGAGACAACAACAGGAACAACAAAATCTACTTTGCTAATCTAGTTCATCACTCAACTGAACAAAACCTGAGAACCAAATGGGTCCAACCCGACCCGCAAACCAACTGGAATTAACCAAGCAACCATGGCAAGGAATAAGTAGCATAGAACCAGGATGATACCGTGTTGACTCACCCAATGAGTTGACTCAGTGAGTCGACTCGGTTCATTTAACAAAGAAACACCACATTTTAATCCATTGTACCACACGAAAAGGATAATCAAAACAGATTTAGTCGAGTCATTTTATCCACGAAAATTTTTCAATTAAGATTAATCGGTTTCATCACAAAACCAGATTCAAGATTTCGATATATAATTAAAATCAGTAACAATAAACACGAAGGGTAATTCGAATAAAACCTTTACAAAGGTGTGTGGTGTCGATTGAGGGAGGCCAAAAGATGTTGAGTATGAATGAGCCCATTCCGATCCGAGCAGGAAAAACAATACAGCTGCACAGCGTACTCTTTTTATTTTTGGTAACAATTCGAGTTGTAGTTTTTCCTGTGAAACTTGGGTAGGATACAGAGGAGAAGAGGAAGAGATCTTTGACTACCCTTTCCTTGCTCTCAGTTTTGGGGGGCCGTTTTGGGCAAAGGTCGCCATCAATTGGTGTCTTTTAAGAGAACTCGTGGTCTTCCCTTGAGAAGGAAGACGATGGACAAAAAAAATAATGGTGATAGATCAGTACTGTTGCTATCGAGTAGGGAACAGAGAAAAGAGAAAACAGTAAAAAGGGAAGGAGATAAGAAAAGAAAGGTAGGGGGCGGTGGCTATATTAAATAGGTGAATAGGTTAAACTTATTGATTCCGTATTCCCTGTCCCGTTGAGCTAACGTGTAAATGTGGTACCTTGATTTGGCAAAAATGCGAGAAATACATTTTCCGAGGACGTTTTTATAAAATTTGTATAAAAACAACGTTATCAATTCCGGAAGTTAACTATAAAATTCAAGCCATTATTAATGTGGTGTTGGTACGCGTGTGGTGTCGCGTTTTTCAGAAAAACGAGATGACTTCCGGTTTTGTAAATAAATTGTCAGTAAGTGTCAGGAAGTGATTACTTCACTTTTCTTGATAAAATTCAGTAGCTTGGAGGGTTACTGTATGCTACAGTGTGCGAGATAACTTCCCGAAATAATCACGTAGGCTCCAAGGATGCTCAAATAAATTGCCAAATAATAATAAGTTAGTTTTTATCATTAAAATAATGTTCGAAAAATTACGGGTGGTTACATATCCCCATGCTGTGCATATTATTATACAAACACTATGAATTCACTCAACCTTTGAGTTGACTTTTTAGCATGTTTTATCTCAGGTCCATAATGAACGAGGATGGCACGGATACTTTTCGAAGGCTAAAATCTAATTATCATTCGAAACTTACTTAACAAACTGTAAACTACTGGGATCTCAGTTTTTGAACTCTGATATTCGAATGATAAATCTTTCAAAACGACTCAATTAGAGATCGTTTTCTATTATTATAAATGTTTGTGCCGTCGAGTAAGACCTAACTTGAATTCCGATGTGTATCCCGAAATTGGGGGTGTTACCGATTAGTATCAGAGCCAGGTTATAGAGAAACGGGTCTAATTTAGACCTAAACTATAATTGCTTTTCCACAAAAACCTTTTATAGCCTTACGCTCTCTGTGCCTTCCATCCTCCAGACGATTATGTGACTTCTAGGTAGTTTATGGTACACAAACATATTAGTATATTGATATATACACACTCAACATACTTTTGAACACTTTAAGTAAATGAAGAACTAAATACGTCTGCGTATGTCTATTCTAGGGCATTCTAGCACAACCACATTTCCCCAAATCATGTACCTACTCCTACACTTTTGCTGTCTATGAAACTTTCCCAATACATTGTAACTGGATTTAATGATCTCTAAACTTTTCACGGCCTTACGTAATAATATTTTACCTAAAATCTGTCACAATCTATCGATTTTCCTACTAAAAATACAAGATATGGGATTGCTAAGGAACAAACTGATTCATCATCTACAAAAGCTGGAGTTCAGCAACTTTCTCTACATTCATCAAGTTCTCTTCCAAAACTTCCATTATTAAAAGTCTATGATTCTAGCACAATGTAAACTGTTTTAGAACTTCTACGCGTATCTACTTTATTTACTACACCCTCATACCACCCTTCACACTTAAATAACTACTCAAATAAAGTCTTTCACCACCACCTCCACCATCATCTGCAAATTTCACTCCCCCATCCCAACCATTGGAGCTCGGAAAGAGAGCAAGGGCCGCTAATGCCCGATATCACTCTTTACCACGGTCACCCTCTCCCGATTTCACTCCTCCACCACGAGTATTCAAGATAGGAGAAAGTTCACCGGCAGCGATGGACCGACAGCCTACCATTTCTACCCTCATGGCACATATGGATCGCCATGAGGAACAAGTCGATACTATTTTAGGTCATCTCGATGAGCTACCTCTCGAGCGCATAGAGACGATGGAGTATACAGCTGAGAACCTAGTTACTAGCTAAACAACCATGCATCAAAAGTTAGACATCTTAGACACCGGGATACAAGAGAATGTAAACGATTTGGAGGAACGTCATAGACAGCTGAGATAAGAGATACCTTTAATATATGATAATGAACTGAAGTTAATACAGGAGATGATGAAACGGAATGAAGAACTGATGATAGCTCAAACTAGGATTACCACACTAGAGACAGTAGTGGGAGATATCCAAGAGTATATACAGATCCTTCTCAGCAAGATTATAGAGCTTGAGAGTCGTCTCGGAAGAGCATCTGGCAGCTATTAGACTAGATTCTTTATCTACCAGCTTTTGTACTATATCTCAGCCACAGAGTGTGTGGCATAAATATGATGCTTGCATCTATTTTGTTGTATAACAAACTGGCAAGTTATTTATGACTACATGTGCTGTGATTCTGTTATATCTTGCTGTGTAATGATATCGGTTGATAAAGAGTTGCTCATTTATGTACATGTATGATAGTATTCGGGCAAGTCATGATCTCATGACCCTCATAGACTCCGTTTGTGGTAATTATGGCAGTGTTGTTATGATTTTTACGCATTCACCTTGTTATTTGTATTATTTAAACATAACATGGTCATTATGCGAATTTTGAACATATGTTTTCTGGTGGTATTTGTTAGGAATTAAGCTTAAGCAGTTAGTACGGCTGAATATGGAAGTTAGTACTGCTGATGAGTTTTGAAGACAAGAACAGTTAGTACGATTATATGAAGAAGTTAGTACGGTTTATGTTTTTGTAAAAGATAATTATAGAAAAGATATTGTGTATATCTTATACGATTAGGTGATAGTTATCTTGTAAAGGAATCCTTAGTCTATAAAAGGATCTCCTAGGTGAAGGTTAAGGGATATATAGATATCGAGTTTTTGTTAAGATTCAAGGTTGTAAGCCCTAGTACTAATTAAGAGTACTCGTATTATTCATTAATAATATTGAATCGTTGAAGTTGAATTATTGTTTTCATTGTTTATTCACTGTTACATACAAATCATACAAATAAATCTTCTAAAGTGCTAGCTAGTAAATTCCGCGTGCTAGACTAAGCATCATTCAAAGTATCTATCTAACACAAGGAGTGTGTGTAGATCCGGTCAAGTGGTATCAGAGCCAGGTTTCTGATACTTTGTTTTAGAAGATCCAGACGAATTTGTTTAAGAAGAAGATGGACATGGAGACAACTACAAGTCAAACCAACATTGCTGCTAAGCTACCATTGCTTAAACCCAATGAGTTCGATATGTGGAGACTAAGAGTTGAACAATTCTTTCAAGTGCAGGATTATGCACTTTGGGAGATCATAGAAGATGGGAACTCGTTCAAACCTCCATCCACTTCCACTATAGTTGACGGTAAGACTGAGACAACTGTGCAAACCAAGCCAGTGACTACTGAAGAGAAGGCTCAGCATAAGAATGATGTTAAAGCAAGGAGCATGCTGCTAATGTAAATCCCCATTGATCAATTACTAAACTTCAGTAAATACAAGTGTTCTAAAACTCTCTTTGAAGCCATTGTTGCAAGATATGGTGGGAATGATGCCACCAAGAAAACTCAGAAGACTCTTCTTAAGCAACAATTTGAGAACTTTTCTGCTACAAGCAATGAGTCACTAGATCATATGTTTAATAGACTACAGAAACTAGTGAGTCAGCTTGCTGTTCTAGGAATTGAGATGCCACAAGAAGATCTCAACTCAAAATTCCTAAGGAGTCTACCATCAGAATGGGCCATGCATGTGGTTGTATGGAAGAATAAGCCATATATTGATTCTATGGATCTGATGGACCTTTATAGAAACTTCAAAATAGTAGAACAAGATGTGAAGAAGTCTGCTGGATCAAGCTCAAGCTCAAGTTCTGGAAATTTGGCCTTTGTGTCAACTCCCAGTACATCAAGTCAACCAGATGAAGTGCAAGTTGCTGGAGCAGTTGGTACTACTAACTCTAACAGTGGTACTGTTAGCAGTACTAATGGACTTTTGACTGAAGACACTTATTGTGCTTTCCTTACTACACAGCACAATGGTACTATGTTGACTCATGGAGATCTTCAAGAGATTGATGAAGATGACATTGAAGAGATGGATATCAAGTGGCAGCTCTCTCTTCTCAGCTTGAGAGCTAAAAGATTCTTGAAGAAGACTGGCAAGAAGATTGTCATAAACAGCAATGATGTGGCTGGGTATGATAAGTCAAAGATTGAGTGCTTTAATTGTCACAAGAAAGGTCACTATTCAAGGGAGTGCAGACTGCCAAGACAACAAGATGGAAAGAGCAGAGGATATAGAAGCAAGTCAAGGGTTGTGGAGGTTACTGATTCAAGCTCAAAAGCCATGGTTTCCATTGATGGCTTAGGGTTTGACTGGAGTTACATTGCAGAGGAGGAAGCAGAAGCATCTACAGAGATTGCTCTCATGGCATTTTCAGACTTTGAGGTACAAGTTTCTAAGTGTTCTAAATCTTGTGAAGCATTAAAAGATCTAGAAACCCTTAAGAATAGATATGATGCACAGAGAATAGAGCTAACCCAAACCAGTTTTAATTTAGCTAATCATAAGAGGGCTTTAGCTGTATTAGAAGAACAGATAGTACACTTTAAGGAAAATGAGTCTACCTTTAGTGATACTGTAGCTGTTCTTAAGAGAGACTTAATGTTTAGAGAAAATGAGATTAGTGTGTTAAAACATGAGCTGGATCAGGCTAAGAAAGCAAATCAGAACATTCAAATGACTGTTGACATACTAAAATTTGCAACTCAGGGTGTTAGTAAGATTGTTGAGTGTCAGATCCTCAATAAAGCTAAGTCAGGCCTAGGTTATAAGTCAGTTCCACCTCCCTATAGAGGAGTTCCAACACCACTAGGCATAGACCTAGAACACACAGGACTTCCTGAATTTCAACTACCTGAGCTTAAGTATGGTACTCAACCTAAAGAGAATGTAGTTGATAAACCTGTGTATGAGAGTTCAAGTGATGCCTCACTTTCTGAGGATAAGGTGTCCTCAGCTAAGGACTCAGATGCTCCAACCATTGAGGACTGGACTTCTGATGATGAGGATGATCAGGCTGATGTTAAGCCTATTAGTGTTAAGGTGGAGGAACCAAAAGTTCCAAAGATGGTTAAAACTGAGACTGTTAGGCCTAGATCAAATGCTAAACCTTTTAGACCAACAGTTAGGTATGCAGAAATGTATAGAACCACAAACAAGCCCAGAGGTAACCAAAGGAATTGGAATGACCTCAAATCTCACCAACTAGGTGATGATTTTGTCTGCTATAGGAAAGCTTGTTACTCTTGTGGTAGCTTTGACCATCTTGCAACCTTTTGTGATAAATGGGTAACCAGGTATTCAACCCCTAGGGTGAACTCAGTAAGACCTCCTTCTCACCCTACAAATGCTAAGATGATACCCAGGTCAGTTCTTTTGAGGTCTGGACCAAGAGAAGTTCATACTGATAGACCAGCAGTTCAAACTGTCAGACCTATTAGACCTGCTCACCCAAGGCCAACAATTCAAGGTGCACAAATAGTTTTTAAACCAGCACAAAAGATTGGCAACAGAACCTTTTATCACAGAGAAGTAGTGAAAAACAAAGTTTGGAAACCCAAGGTAACAACTACCAAGCCAGCAGTTCCAACTGCTAGCAGAGTAATTGGTACTGGTGTTAATAAAAACACTGCTAAGGGAAATATGGGTACTGGAGTGAATGCATCCGCATGTTGGGTTTGGAGACCCATCAAACCTAATGGTGCTAAAATTGTTTTGAAAAGAATGAATTATGTTGATGCAAGAGGAAAGCCTAAGTCTGTTTTGGCTTGGGTTTCACAAGGAAATTAATTTTTCTTTTTGAGTGCAATGTCAGTCATATACTTTTATATTGTGAGACAAGTTCTTTGTGGCTTGTTTCTTTGTTTTTGGACTAACACTTGCAGGATTTGGATGAAAAGCACCAAGGAGTTAATATGTTTCGGACTATATGGTGATTTGGAGCTGAGTGTGTTATCTGTGCACACAACAAATGGTAATTGGTTCACCATGTCTAACCCACATAAGAATCAACTAGTCCAGAGCAAACAGTATCTAGTAAAGACTTCTCAAATCCGTTGATGGTTGACAATTGATGAACTCAAATAAGTACATTTTATTACCATCATTTATCCTATTTATTTGACTTGTTTTATTATATTATCTGTGAGAATCGATACGTTAATGTTTACTTTTGTAATTCTCAGGCAAAAACAAGTATTATGTGAAACTTGGCGATTTTGGACTAATTATGGAGCAAAACAAGCAAGATGTTAAGAGTCTACTGAAATGTACAAGATCAAGATCATTCTGCTCCAGATACGCCGCATCCTACTTCTTACATACGGCGCATCACTATCAAGATTTCACAAGTTATAATCCAAGACGGCAAAGGACATGCGCCGCATAGAAAAATGGAGTTACGCCGCATCTTCTGGCGGTGTACGAATATTCCTGAATATATTAATCTTGGACCCCACGCGAAGTTAAGTCAATGCGCCGCATCTAACCCTCAGACAGAAACTATAAATACCCCAAAGTCAGACGAATTTTGTGTGCAATATACCTAGTACGAGACTTAGCAGAAGACAGCCGAATTCAGACGTGTTAGCAGCACAAGACACACCTTGAACGAAGATACAAGAGCTGTAAGAAGGTCCTGCATGTATTCAATTCATTAAGTAGTTTTGTTTTATTGTATTAGTACACTTTAATTCATCAGGATTGATGGGCCGATTCCATGTGACTACGGAAAACCATGGGCACCCCTTAAAATTGCTTTCCCATTAATTAAAGTTTATATGTTGATGTCTTTGGTGACTTTTATTAGTGCATTGATAACCTCTGTGTCTAGCTGAGCATTGCTTGGGTCGCCATGCCCCTTCCTCGCCTATTTGTTTTAGCGTGTCTTTAATAAAAAGGATAGACATAAGTAATCATTAAGGGTTTACTCGCCGATAAGATTAGAGCCAACGAGAAAGGTTTAACTCTCGATGCGTCGCATCGAACTATACACTTCATATAAAACTAGCAATAAAACAAGTGACAAGCTACTTAATTATATGGACAGGTCTTCTTATTGTCTCAAGTATTTATCTGTGTACGTTTGTGCTAATCGCTGATTCGTGCTTATTAGTTTAGTTTATTATATTTAATCATAACCAAACCGTGCCAGTCTCTCAAGCTGAACCCCCTTGCGTTAGATTAGGTTGTATAGCTAACTTAAGATATTAAAATACTGATTAGAATAACTAGATAATACGTTTTACTCTTAGTGATCGACACTCTACTTACCATTATATTTATACTAACCGGGTACACTGCTCGTTAAAGTGTGTGTTATTGATAAGTCGGCTAAATATAAATTTAAAACTTGAATACTGCTAAAACCACAACGACATACCGTGGATATAAAAATTAGAGCAATACACACACACACATCAAGTTTTTGGCGCCGTTGCCGGGGAGTGAATTGTTATTATCTGTTAATTTGATTAGTATTTTAATTAGGTTTTTCTTTTTAATTTTTATTCTAACCGCTAACCCTGTTATATATTAGTTAAATTGCATTCATTGTATTATTTGCATATTTTCTGTTTTTGTGTGTTTTTATTTTCTTTTATTTTTGTTTCTTTTTGTTTGATTTTATTTTTGTTTTTATTTTTCTATTTTCTTGCATTCTGCTATCGTTGTACTGAGCTAATTCAAACGATACGGCGCATCTATTTTCATAGATACGGCGTATTGCGTTTAATTTTTATAAAATACAACGCGTTTAATAAATTCGATACGACACATCTTTCCCCAAGATATGGCGTATTCTGTTTTTAATAAGAAATTTTTTTTCTAAAACCCTAACGCCATACGACGCATCTGTTTAAACAGATACGGCGTATTATCGATTTAAATTAAAAACAGTTTTCGAATTATTAAACAGATACGACGCATCGATTTTTATCGATACAGCGCATTGATGAGTGTCTAAATACTCATCATTTCTGTCACATTTTATCTGCAAAAACATTTAAAAACATGCAGATATGCTTCAAAATACTGAAAATATCATAAAATGTGTTTTTATGTGATTCAGGAACAAAAAGATTGAAAACAAGTGAAAAACGAACAAAGTTTGCATAATTATCATTTTCAGTCCCTGAAGTTTCACAAATTGGCAGAAATAGTCCCTGGTATTAAAAATATCATTCAAGGTCCCTGAACTATTTAACTTTTACAATAATGGTCCTTGGATGAAAGTTTTAAATAAATTGCAAAACAGGTCCTTCAACTTTTAAAAATGACATAAAAGGTCCCTGGAGGTTTAAAAAGTGGAAAATTACATTTTTGGTCCTTGGGTTATTCACATATGGCAAATATGGTCCTTGTGATAATTTTGGAAATATTACAGGTTTAACCCCTCAACTATGCAGGAATTACAACATTGGTCCTTGGGCTTAACCTTAACTACAAACCAAACGGACCAATGTATTTAACCAAAACCCAAAAATAAATAAAACAAACCCAATCCTATAACCCAGCCCAACACACCCAAGCCCACCAACCCTTTTATTAAACAAACCCGGCCTGGTATTTAATACCAGTTTGACCTCAGTCAAACCCATCCCCTTCCTCACACAACCCCGCCAAAACCATACCACTCCATAGCCCATGGTTTCTCTGCCACCTCCCCCCTCCTCCTCAAGCAAGCTACCTAACAAGCCAAAGCTCATTAAATGCTTCTTCCCCAATCACCTCAGACCAGAGATAGTGGATTTTTCCACTATCTCAATTTTGGCGCCAAATTTCATTTGAAGGGCTGAGATTAATTGGAAGCAATCCAAGGGTGTAGATTTGCTCAGAGATGTCGACTAAGGGTTTCCCACTTTATCTTTGTATATATAGAACAATGTAATAGGAAATAAGACAGTAGTTAATTTTTATTTAATCGTCTTTAATTACCAGTCATTTCTTTATTGTAATTTTCATTTCCAGTCATCAATATAAGCAATTTACAGTCACTTTGATCTCATTTTAATACATCTTGCATTTAATTTCAGTTACTTTACAATTTCAAGTTCTATTGTAATTCGTATTAAGTTAAATGTTAATTGGAAAAGTTTATTATCTGTTTACATAAGCTTATATAAGCTAATCATAGCTTACTGTGAGCTTATGTTAGTTTAATTCTGATCTAATTCAAGAAAGAAGAAAAAGTCAATGAAAGTCAACTGAGGAGGTCAAAATAAGCTGTATGGGAATAGAAGCTAATCTGGATGGCTTTTCTGGTTTCTAGCTTGTTGACAACAAGCTAGGAGTGGTTTCTGGTCCTTGTTCATCTTATAATAATCCATTTTCAGTTGTAAGCCATTTTCAAGCATTTTCTTAAAATTTCTAAGTTTACTGTGTAACTGCTTATTAGTAGCTTATTATTGTTAATTCTTGCTTATTAGTAGTTTGTAGACATATTCCATCAATATTATCAGTCTCATTAAGCTTGTGTCTTAGTTTCACTTAAAAAACTCATAAAAGCAAAAAATAGCAAAACATAGCATAGCTTAATTTATTACTTATTTCTGTTCTAAAGTTGCTTATTGTAGTTTATATAAGTTATTTAATCAATAAAAGTCAGTAATCATAAGTTGATTCATTTGTTTCCTTTGAAAATACAAGACAGACACCTTGAAAGGGGTGTTTGGTTTGAGCAGTCAAACCAGTCAAACAAGCTTGTTACTGTTCAATTGTCTTTTGTCCAACTTTGATCAGCTTTTTATAGTCCATATAAGCTAGTCTTAAGTCCTAATTAGCAGCATAAATAGAAAATCTATAATTGAGTGCCCTGTGGTGAAATCAGACCTCAAGAAGCTCAATTAAGCCATTTTAAGCCAAAAGCTCATTTTGTCCTTTTTCATTGCTTGTCTGAGTCAATTTGAGTCCATTTAGAGTAGAGACAAGATTTGGATTAGGTGCCTTTGGCTTGTGCTACTCTGCACAACTCTGCACACAACAACTCAGTATACACTGAGTTGCTGTTGCTGCTGATCTCACCTGATTTCTGGCTTATCCACATAAGCTCAGGCCTAGCTTTTTGGTTTTCTGAATAGCCAGTAGTACTAGCTCACTTTTGCCCCCATTAGTTTGCATCTCAGAGCTTATTTGAACTGCTTAAATTGCCTTGCAATTTGGCCAATTTTCCTGAGTTTCTGCTGAAGCTTTGCTACTGCTTATCTTCTTATTAGCTTAATTACTTGTGCTTATTTGTGTTTTTCAGTTGTTTTAAGCTTTTATAAGTTGTTTGTACTTGTCCTGAGCATTTGGTGAATTTTTGTGCTTATTAGCTTATTTTTAGCTTATTAGCTCAACTGCTTATCTGTCCAACTGCTTATCTGGGCTTATTAAACTTTTGATTTTAATTTTCCTAGCTTTTAAATATTAATTTAGACTTATCCTGAATTTTTCAGATTTTTTCCTAAGTCATTTGATATTTTTAATCTTTTTAATTAGTTTCTAATAGTAATTAAATCATAATAAATAGAAAAATAATCAGAAAAATATAATTTTAATTTTCATAATTTTATTTTATTAAATAGAATCCAGGAAAAATATAATAATATTTTTAGACCTTAATAAAAACAAAAATAGAAAAATAGTGATAGCTTCTATTTAATAGAATTTATCTTTTTAAATTTTAATTAAGCAAGTTTCATTTTTATAATTTTTTTAGCTTCTATTTACCTCATAATATTTATAGAAAAGGTTTTAGATTTTTCTTTGTTCATTTAGTATTTTTTATAAATTTAAATAGTTTAAAAAGTTATTAAATAATAAATAATTAATAATAATTAAATAAAAAGTTAAAAAAAATATAATTTAAGTTTTTTAATAAGTTTTAAGTCATTTTACATTTTTAGGTTTTAAATTTCATATATTTCATTTTTTGTCCCATTTTAGATTTTCTGTTACGCATTTTCAGTTTAATTTATTCGCGTTTAATTTTCTTGTGCATATCTGTTTTTCATTTGTTATTTAGAATTATTAAAAAAGCAAAATCCAAAATATCTAATCACATGAGTCACTCTAATCCTAGCTTTTCACAATTTGCCCATTCACACCTCGTTGGGAAACGATTCGGGTAATTACTTACCTGTCTTCACACTACACACGAACGTAAGTTTTTGCAAGTATCCTTTTTCACAAAGGGGTAATTTGTAATTATTCACATGTATCCGTCGTTGCATAATATTTATATCTATTTAGCACGGATCACGCATCTTCTAAATCAAAAATCGGTTATATTTGCTAAAATTGGATACGTTGATTTTTGATTAATTAAACTGATACGGCGCATTCTAATTTATAAGCGGCGTATCTGCTTTCTGAATAAAAGTCTGATTAAATTTTAACAATTATAAGATACGGCGTATCCAACTTTTTGGATACGGCGCATCGTCTACAGATATCAGCAAATTTTATTTTACTTTGATTGTTTCACTCTTCTTTTGCACGAGTAAGTTTTATTTCAGGAAGATGGACGATCCGGATATTACAATGGAAGAATATGTCAAGTTTTATAGAGGAAAGAGCCTTGAGCAATAATTAGGTGTATGATTGGAAAAGAGCAAGATATGGTGCACAAGTCATTGAACGAAAGAAATCACTATGGAAGAATACTTGATTTTAGGACAAGAAAAGTCAAGGAAAGAAAGAAACAAGTTGCCGTTTCAACACACTTGGTGTATGTCAAATGATGATGAAGAAGATTCATATACCGTGAAACCAATTCCGGCAATTGTTATTGATAGTACTTTTTCTCTGGAGATTGCACAAGATGATGTGTATACGGAACCCTACGTTGAAGAATATTCTGCAATCGTATTACCACCATTATACAATCCAACGGATGAAGATGAAAAGTATTCTAATTTTGATTTCGAATCATTTGACGCCATAGTTTATGATGACATACCTCAACCAGATTTTGACCCAACGAGGGATTTTGAAGAAATCTGGGATTACTTATTTAAGGATAAAATTCGGGACGATTATGAAATTGCAAGACCACTAGTTGAAGATGGAGATTCACAAGATGAATTGGAGTCACTTACAACACAAAGTGGTACAAATTTATTTAATATTATTAATCCCGTTACTAATAATCTTTTTAGTTTTCCTAAACAGGTTGCAAAACAAAAAAATGATGAGGTGAAATTTATTACACTACCTATTGAAGCACCTGTGATCAACCCGTTTTTGGTGGAGCTCGAGGAAGAATTTGGTGATGAGCTCTTAAACATTGCTATGATTGATGAAGATGATGATTTCGACCCTATGAAGGATATAGAGGAACTCGAACTTTTACTTGCCAAAGACCCTTTCTCATCTTCTGCAGAAGTCAAGGGACGCCTTACTACCAAAGAGACTAACCAAGAAGAAAGGAGACTCATTTTTCCTCAACACATTACTCTTTCAGATGGAATGGTCAAGTCATCAAATTTATCAACCAAACCAGGTAAGGATAGGAAAGATGTACATATATTGCCAAGGTATGATCTTTATTTATTTCTTCCATCTTTACTAGCAAATTTACACTCTTTTCGTGTTTATTGCTATTATCACCCGCACTTGATCCCAAGTGGGGGGAACAACACCCTATTACACAGTAAATAAGGGTGGAGTTAGGCTCGTGACTCGAACAAAAACAAGCGCTTCGTGGGAGGCAACCCATGCTTATCTTTTATTTTATTTTCTGTTTTGTGTCGAGTCTGTCAGACTTGCAGAAGATGCGGCGCATCTCAATCCTAAGATGCGACGCATCGCCTGCACTGGTCATATCTTATTTAATTTTCTGCATTTTTTTAAAAAAAAACTTTCTGTCAGTATTTTAATGCGGCGCATCCCTGGTTAAGGATGCGACGCATCTTTTATTCTGATTCGTATTTTATTCCAGGCTCGATACGGCGTATCTTCTTCCATAAGATACGGCATATCGACTGACCTTGTTAGGAATATGAATATTCAGCTGAAGACTCGGTCACCCCGAGTAATTATTAGTTCATCAAAGCTCGTAGGATTATCAGTAATATTATTAGTAGCTTAGTTATTATTATTAGTATTGTGGAGTGGGTCGGGTCTTTACCCCTGTCAGCTCACTCTACAGCCCGCTAGGGGCATATTATGTAGTAAGTATAAATACCCCTTCCCTTGCAAGGGAAGGGTTGGAACTCTCATTATTTTCAATCTAATACACATAGTGTTTCTCTCACTAGAAGTTCCCACTTTCTCTCTCTAAGCTTTCTTTCATTCGATCTAAATCTAAGCCTCAAACAAGTGTTTCTTGCATTGTGAATACCCTACAATTGGTATCAAGAGCCATGGTTAGGTCCATGAGAGTTGGTATTCACGGATTTGTTTAGTTTTTGAGGCTTTTTGGTTCGATTTGATAAGTTACATTAATTTCATTTTGTGCTTTGTTTAGTGATTAAAAGTTGTTATACCTTGTACTTTCTAGCTTAGGAACAGTATAAGAGTAGTATTTGGTGCTTGGATTCACAGATTTAAGGTTTGTGTGGTGTTTTTGGGTGATTCGAGTGTTTTTAGTCAAGTGTTCTTGGGTGCGGTTTGTGTATCTTGGACGTGTTCTTGAACGCGGTTTGTGTCCCATCGAGAACGCGGCTTGTCTTATTACTAGTTTAGGCAAAAGGACAAACAGCATTGAAAGCGACGTGTTTGGAAGTTTGTGCCTACGCGGTTTGTCTATAAGGCGCGTACGCGGTTTGTGTCAACTCGGTTTGTCTCTGCAGTGTGAACTCGGTTTGTGTCAACGCGGTTTGTCTCTCCAGCGTGAACTCGGTTTGTGTCTACGCGGTTTGTCTATCCAGCGTGAACTCGGTTTGTGTCTACGCGGTTTGTCTCTGCAGCGTGAACTCGGTTTGTGTCTACGCGGTTTGTCTTTGCAGCGTGTACTCGGTTTGTATCAACGCGGTTTGTCTCTCCAGCGTGAACTCGGTTTGTGTCTACGCGGTTTGTCTCAGCAGCGTGAACTCGGTTTGTGTCTACGCGGTTTGTCTATGCGGTTTGTGTCTTGGTGATTTTAGAAATTCCCGCGAAAGATTCGATTTCTCGGTTAAATCACAAGATCTGTAAAATCCCGTAGTTACTATGGCTACCACATCAAACACATCATCAGAAGATATTCAAGCAGCAGGATCTGACACTCGTCCACCTATGCTGGATAGAACGGATTCTGAGTCTTGGGCACAAAGGATAAGACTTTACTGCTTGGGTAAAGATAATGGAGTTAACATTCTAAAGTCAATTGACGATGGACCATATCAGATGGGTACCACCAGAGATGTTGTTACAACTGGTGAAGATGGGTCTGTAACTTGGGGCATCGACAGACCTAGAAACTACAACGATCTTAATGAAGAAGAAAAGAAGAGGTATGATGCTGACATTAGAGCCTCAAACATAGTCATTCAAGGTCTTCCAAAAGATGTATACAAGCTCATCAATTTCAACACTGAAGCCAAAGCTGTGTGGGACAACGTTAAAATGTTGTTGGCAGGGTCAGAACTCACAAAGGAAGATCGGGAGTCACAGCTGTATGATGAGTTTGAGCATTTCAAAATGAATCCAGGAGAGAATATCACAGACTACTATGTGAGATTTCATAAGTTGGTGAATGATATGAGGATGATCAGAATGACTATGCCAAATATCCAACTAAACTCAAAGTTTGTGAACAACGTGACTCCTGAATGGGACAGATTTGTTACTGCTGTCAAACTCAACAAAGGTTTAAGGGATACCAACTATGAACAGCTGTATGCATATCTGCAACAACATGAGAAGCATGCTGTCTACGATCGGGTGCTGAGAGAAAAGTTTAATCCTTCAACTACAAATGATCCACTGGCGTTCATGACAAATGTTCAACCAATAATCCAATCATCATCCAACCCAAGCTATCATCAACTTCACTCACAAGTACCTGCTATGAGTTCCCAACTTGACTCAGGCTACTCTCAGACCGACAAAATGATTGACAACCTCACCAATCAAGTATCATTACTGGTTCAACAGTTTCAAGCATCACTCCCTCAGACCAACAATCAGTTAAGGAATTCATCCAACCCACGTAATTTAGCAATGGTGGAGGATGGGAAAATTGTGGTTCAGAATGTGCAAGGGAGAGCTGGAAGAAACATGGGTCGAGGGTATGTGCAAAATAGAGCAGGGAATGCCAATCAGGGTCAAGGGAAACAGATCAAGTGTTATAATTGTGGGGGGCTTGGACACATTGCTAGAAACTGCAATCAACCTAAACGTCCTCAGAACTCAGATTACTTCAAAGACAAGATGCTGTTAATGCAAGCTCAGGAGAATGGAGCTGTATTGGATGAGGAAGAGTTATTATTCTTGGCAGGAGATGGGGGAAATACTTTTGATGAAGATGTGGATGAGCAACCAGTTCAGGATCTAGCACTTAATGATCCTAACATCTTCAAGGCAGATGACTGTGATGCATTTGACTCGGATGTAGATGATGAACCTACGGCTCAAACAATCTTCATGGCTAATTTGTCTTCTTTGGTCTCATCTCCCCGTCAAGTTGGTCCTTCTAATGCATCCGTGATATCTGAGGTACTAAAAATTTATGACACATATAATATAGTCGAGGGACAAAAGAATCCCAAAGAAGTACATCAGGCAGATGTTTCTGACACAACTAGTGTTGACATGGAAAATAGCAATATTATTTCATATGAACAGTATTTGAATCACAACAACTTGCCTGATGTACCAAATGGTGAATCTTTTGTAAATAATGATGTTTGTGTTGTAAGTAATGTAGGTGCCTTAGATAATGCGTGTAATTTAGATAATGCATATGAGTGCCATGAGAACAAATTGCCTGTCCCTGATGATGACTTGATCACTAGACTTAACATTTATAAAGAACAAGTGGCTATGTATGAACAACGTGCTAAGTTTGAGCTTAATGAACGCGAGCAGAAACTAGAAGGTCAAATGAGTACACTTATTAAAGAGTCTAGAGTAAGAGAAGAAACATTAAAATTAGAGTTGAGTTCTTTGAAAAGTCAGCTAGAACAGTCTGTCAAACAGAAACAAGAAGCACAAAAGTGTGTTAATACACTTAAGCTAGAATTCAAACAAAAAGAATCAACACTTTTAAATGATTTCTCTAGACTCAAGACGTTAAAAAATAAGCTTGAAGATAAGTTGTACACACAAGACCAAACCAGACAGACTGCTCAAATGATGTATAAGCACAGAAAGTTAAGTGACAAGCATAGTGAAAGCAATGTAGGTAGATCTAAATTAGCTATTCATGAGATTGCTAAGATAGCCCAACCTGCATTAAATGATTCCAATGTGATGTTTATGCCTAATCATGACCCGCCTGAGCTTCTCTACACTAAAGAGGAGGAGGAGATGAGTGAGAGAACAAAGGAAAGAATGAATGAGAAAATGAGGGATCCCGAGTGCGTAGTCAGACGAATAATAATCAAACCACATGACTATGGTGAGGAAAATCGTTTGACTGTGTTTGCTCCTCAAAAGAAGTTAACACCTGAACAGATTTTCTAGAAACAAGATAATGAAAGACTTAAGGTAGAAAAACTTAAGGCCAACACCCCCCTCATTAGAAAAGTTGCGTCCATAACGGTGTATCCTCCCAATACACCTAGGAATTTGGTGCCTTTATCTCTTCCCACTGAATGTAAAACCTTTATTAGCTTATATGTGCTTTGGCAACTGTTTGCTGATTTCGATAAAACATGCAAGAAGAGAATCACACCCTCTGGTATTACTGAGGGGGAAAGGTGTTTTGAACATGCTAAAAGGTGTTTCTTAACTGAGGTCATGCCATTCTTTAAACTACTTAAAGAACACTTTGAAGGGTTGCAAACTGCCCTTAAAGCCGAAATAAAAGAAATGGAAGTAGTGTTTAAAGATATGGAAAATGAGGTGAATGAATATGCAATAGAACTTAAGAGTCGAGAGATTGAAAGAAAAAACATACTCATTGATAACGACAACTTGATTGCTAAATGTATTGCACAAGATGTATTTTACACTGTCACTGATTCTGCATTGTTTGCTTGTTAATTTAATGAGTATGCTATTGCGTTAAATGTCACCCAGAATCGTGTTGTTGAGCTTGAGGGGGAGAATTTAAAATTGCTTGAAAAAATTCAAAATGATGACCATGAGAATATGGTTAAACGTTTTTCAAAATTAGAAGTTGAATGTCTTAATTTGCAATTGAAAAATCAACATTTAAATGAAAAACATAAAATATCAAATGACAAGGCATCCTTGGATGCTCCTGAATTTGATACTTATTTTGAATTAAGCAAACGAGATGAGACAATTCAAGCTCACACGAACACGATTCGACTGCTGAGGGCCCAAATTGCCCAATTGAAATCCAACAAGTGTGAAGTGTATGGCACCAATAAACCTTCGTCTTCAGATTCTCAGAATTTTCAATATCAAAACACCATAAATAAGTTACATTATGAAAATGAGTGTTATCGAGAAGAAAATTCAAAGGTTAAACAACACTTCAAAGAGTTATATGATTCTATTAAAGTTACAAGAAGCAATCACAATGATCAAATAACCTCTTTGACAAATGAAATTGAGAATCTTAAGGCTCAGGTGAAAGGTAAAATGCCATGCACCACTTGTAATTGTGATGCACCAAAGGCTACTGATTGTAAAAAGTATGATGTTGATGTTGGGCGTATTCCAGTTAAGCTTAGAAATAACAGCTTTGCCCATCAAACATATCTCGATCATCTTAGAGAGGGCCTTGACACACTTCGCGAGGTAGTTGAAGAGGATAGGACTGATAAGCCACTTGATAGGGCAGTTGTCTATGCCTGCAAACTCACGAAAAGGATTCAGGAAAACTTAGAATATGCTATAGGCTCAATTCCTAAGTTTAGCAGCCATAGAGATAGATTTGTTGCATCATCATCTACTGTTGAGAACAAGCATGTAGCCTTTGATCTACCACCAAAAACATCAGAACCCAACACATCATTATCAGGAAGGCATGTGACAGAAAAACAAACTAATGTTTCCTTCGATGCTTCTACAGGAGTAAAAAGTGACACCCAAGCTAGCGAGTCAAGGTCTAGAGAAAATGCAAGAAAGGATAGGACTGCGCCAGCTAAGAATGATCACTTGAAGAATGTAGAAGCCCAACCTAGGAACAATAAGTTTGCAATGAGTAGGATGAATCGTGTTGATTCTAGTGTCAAAAGTACTGTAATTAATTCGAATTCTAATGCTATCTGTAAAACATGCGACAATTGTTTAATTTCTGCTAATCATGATGATTGTGTTGTGTCTTTCTTGATGTCTTCTGCATCACCCCATGTTAAGAATGGTAGGATAACTGAAGCATGCAAGAAAGTTTGAAAAGCAACAGGAAAAACATTTGCTAGCGTAGGCTATCAATGGAGACCCACTGGAAGGAAATTCAATTTAGGAAAACAGTGCACGTTACCTAAAATGAATAAGCATAAAATTGTGAAAGTGAAGGAATGGAGACCCACTGGAAGGAAATTCAATTTAGGAAAACAGAGACCATTACCTAAAATGAATATGCATAAAATTGTGAAGAATAAGGAATGGAGACCAACTGGTAGAATCCTGTCTTTAGTATCACAATGCCTTCCATCTAAGTCTTGTCCTGCCTCTAGTTCTGTCTCCTCAGTAAAGACAGTAGCATCTGTGAAATCTGTGGTTCTAGAATATGTGTGTGCTGACCAAACGGACCCCAATTGCACTTGAGGATCCACATTTTTCAGTTATCCATTGTTGTCTGGTTTCAAATGCAGGTCGTACAAATCGTCCTGTGGTATTTGGACTCAGGCTGCTCAAAACATATGACTGGGGATCGCTCGCGGCTCAAGAACTTCGTGAAAAAGTTTATCGGGACAGTTAGATTTGGGAACGACCACTTTGGTGCTATTATGGGTTATGGAGATTATGTGTTTGGTGACAGTGTAATCTCAAGGGTATATTATGTGGAAGGACTAGGGCACAATCTGTTTTCTGTGGGTCAATTTTGTGATTCAGATCTGGAAGTGGCTTTCAGAAAGCATACATGTTTTGTCAGAGAATTGGATGGTATAGATCTCCTCAAGGGCAGTCGGGGCACCAATCTATACACCATATCGATTGAAGAAATGTTGAAGTCCTCTCCCATATGCTTGCTTTCTAAAGCCTCTAAAACAAAATCATGGCTGTGGCATCGTCGTTTGAACCACTTGAACTTCGGTACCATAAACAATCTTTCCCGTAAAGATCTTGTTAGAGGGATGCCCAGACTGAAATATGAGAAAGATCATCTCTACTCTGCATGTCAACTGGGTAAAAGCAAGAAACAAACCCACAAGCCTAAAACCATCAACACCAACTTGGAAGTTCTTCATACCCTCCACATGGACTTGTGCGGTCCAATGAGAATACAAACCATAAATGGAAAGAAGTACGTTCTGGTGATAGTAGATGATTATTCTCGGTTCACATGGGTAAAGTTTTTGAGAACCAAGGACGAAACTCCAGAGGTTATCATTAAACTGATAAAACAGTTGCAAGTAAGGCTCGATAAAACTGTCAGAATCATCCGCAATGATAATGGTACTGAGTTTGTTAACCAACAACTCCGTAATTTCTATGAAAGTATTGGCATCACACATCAGAAAAGTATCCCTCGCACTCCTCAACAGAACGGAGTGGTTGAACGAAGGAACCGTACTCTGGTGGAAGCTGCAAGAACTATGCTTATATTTTCAAAGGCACCGATGTTTCTCTGGGCAGAGGCTATTGCAACAGCATGTTACACTCAAAACCGATCCCTAATTCATCCTGTTCATGAGAAGACTCCCTTCGAGTTAATTCATAACAAGAAACCAGATCTCTCTTTTCTCCGTGTGTTTGGTGCACTTTGCTATCCAACTAACGATAGTCAAGACTTGGGAAAGTTAAGAGCTAAAGCAGATGTAGGTATTTTTGTTGGATACGCACCAGACAGTAAAGGGTATCGAATCTACAATAAGAGAACCCGTAAAATCATGGAAACCATTCATGTTACGTTCGATGAGCTGAGTGAGCAACCTGCTTCAGGACAAATTAGTTCTGGACCCGATCTTAACCTTTTGTCACCTGGACCCATTAGTTCAGGACTTGTATAGAATTCCACGCCTGCAGATTCTTATGTGCCACCTACATGTGAGGAGTTGAAGAAGTTATTCGATCCTATGTTTGATGAATACTTTGAGCCAACGAATGGAACCATCCCGAGTGAACCTGCTATACTTCCTATGGCTGAGGTTCAAGCCCCACAAGGTTCAGAAGGCCCTACAGCTTCAGTATCAGTCAGTCACAATGCTCCAGCTGCCAGTCAATCGCCTTCGTCATCAAACGCTCAATCTTCTCCAGTAATGCAAGAATCTTCAGATAATCATTCTTTGGAAGTTAATCCTTTTGCTCCTGTTGATGAGGTTCCTTTTGAAAACATATTTGCTCCTGAACGTGCATCAGACACATCCTCACTTGAAGAACGCAGCACTGCTACATCTGTTCACAACCCTCAACCTCACGACCATCTCAGAAAATGGACCAGTGATCATCCAATCGACAACATCATAGGCAATCCCTCACGTCCAGTATCCACACGTAATCAACTAGCCACTGATGCACTATGGTGCTTCTTCAATTCTGTACTGTCCAAAGTCGAACCAAAAGATGCCAAAGAAGCAATGACTAAAGATTGCTGGTTCCAGGCTATGCAGGATGAAATCCATGAATTTGATCGACTTGAAGTATGGGAATTAGTGCCTCCTCCAGAGCTTGCAATGATCATTGCTTTAAAGTGGATCTTCAAAGTGAAGCTTGATGAGTATGGTGATGTGTTAAAGAACAAGGCACGGCTTGTTGCTAAAGGATTCAGACAAGAAGAGGGCATTGATTTTGAAGAATCGTTTGCTCCGGTTGCTAGAATTGAAGCTATAAGAATCTTCCTGGAAAATGCTGCTAGTCGTAATATGATAGTCTACCAGATGGATGTCAAAACGACATTCTTGAATGGTGACTTAAAGGAAGAAGTTTATGTGAGTCAACCAGAAGGATTCGTGGATACTGAACATCCTACTCATGTTTACCGCTTGAAGAAGGCTCTTTATGGGTTAAAACAAGCGCCAAGGGCATGGTACGATACATTGTCCAAGTTCCTTCTAGTGAACGGATTCTCCAAGGGTGTTGTTGATCCCACACTATTCACCAGGAAGTCAAGAAACCATCTACTACTAGTTCAGATCTATGTAGATGATATCATCTTTGCTTCAACAGATCCTAGTGAATGTGATAGTTTTTCAAAGGAGATGAATTCCAAGTTCCAAATGTCCATGATGGGACAAATGTCATTCTTCTTAGGATTACAAGTTTCTCAAAGTCCCGGAGGCATATTCATTAATCAATCCAAATACGCCAACGAGATCTTGAAAAAGTTTGGATTCCATTCAAGTGAACCTGTTGACACTCCCATGGTTGATAGAACGAAGCTGGATGAAGATCCTTCAGGGATTCCAGTGGATATAACGAAATATCGAAGCATGATTGGATCTTTGATGTACATCACGGCTAGCAGACCAGATCTTCTGTTTGCTGTGTGTATGTGTGCTCAGTATCAATCCAGACCAACCAAGAAGCATGTTGAAGCAGTGAAAAGGATCTTCCGATATCTTCAAGGCACGGTTCATATGGGTCTCTGGTATCCTAAGGACACTGCAATGGAGTTAACGGCTTACGCGGATGCTGATCATGCTGGATGTCAAGACACTCGTCGAAGTACTTCAGGAGGAGCTCAGTTTTTAGGGGAAAAGTTAGTTAGTTGGTCTTCTAAGAAGCAGATGAGTACTTCCATATCATCTACTGAAGCTGAGTACATTGCCATGTCTGCTTGTTGTGCACAAATCCTTTGGATGCGATCACAACTTTCAGACTATGGATTCTCATACAACAAAATTCCCCTATATTGTGACAACAAAAGCGCCATTGCTCTTTGTTGTAACAATGTTCAGCACTCCAGGTCAAAACACATCGACATCAGGCATCACTTCATCAGGGAACAGGTGGAAAAAGGAATTGTGGAACTATACTTCGTGAGGACAGAGTTTCAGTTAGCTGACATCTTCACCAAGGCCCTCCCAAGAGAAAGGTTTCAGTTTATTCTCCCACGCCTTGGCATGAAGAGCATGACTCCTGAAACCCTCAAGTGTCTTCAGGAAGAAAAGGAGGAGTAAAGGATTGACTTCTTATATCCTTGTACATAGTTGTATATATCTTAAATCAAAAAGAAAAATACAAAAATATAAAACCTATAAAAACCATAAAAATCAAAAAATCAGAAAATACCAAAAATAGTCCTACCTAGGCATGTCTTCTGTTTATCGATAACATTTACGGATCTAGAAATGTCATTCAACAATGGCACGGATTCTTAAATGAAGCTCGAGCAGAAGTTATACTAATCAGTTAAAACATGTCTTAATGGCTTGCAGTTACTTCATACTGCAACCCGCGCTGTACAATGGGGAAAGCATGTCGCCAAAAAGACAGCTGTTCCTCCAACCGGGTGATGTTCACCTGGGCATGGATTACTTTATATCCATGTTCCCCCGACTTGATGTACGTTTCAGTGCGTCATTTCGTGTATTAGAAGAGAAGTCTTCTTTACATCAGACTCTTTATCTTGTTTGATTCTTCAAGAGAGTCTTGATGTTACACAAGGTGGTAAATTGAATTAAATTTTCACAAATACTCGTCACTTAATTGAATGACTACAGCTCTTTTTAATAGAAAACGGGTCATTAATTAAGGGGGAGAGTACTTGTTAAAATTTCTGACACCTTGCCATAGTTGTGCAACATCAGCAGTGACACTCTCTCGTGGTTTAAGGAGGAGCATAGTATGCTCCTGAATCAGAATACATTTCAACCTGACCACATTTTCTCCCAAATTTTCTAAACATCTTTAAATCAATTGGGATCACAAATCTCAAATGGTTTGAAAATTTTGATCGGGGGAGAGAATGTGATTTAAATATGAAATTCTGATAAAATGTGATGATTTGGAAGTAAAGGTAAGCTCTCCCATATGTGCTAAACCATTTTGCATATCAAGGCACATATTGAGGGGGAGCAAAATGTTTTGGTCATAAAAGCAAGCTCTTCCATATGTGCTAAAATCTTTCGTATATCAATGCACATATTGAGGGGGAGCAAATGGTTTTAACAAAACAAAGGATTTGGCATCTCACGTGAGCAAGGCTCAGACTTCACCAATGAATTGACGAAACTTGAATTGTCATCAATCGAAAGGATACGTCTTGGCCGGGTAATAATTTCAAGCTGGTCTAACCAGTGATGTAAGCGTGTCTCGAAAAAGATGTATCTGAGTAGAGAGTACCATTTCGAGAAACTTTCTGTGGACTTGACCAGGCCGGGTAATAATTTCAAGCTAGTCTAACTAGTGATGTAAGCGTGTCTCGAATCGGTCATGTTCACTGAAAGTTGATCAATTCAAAAAGTGCGAGCTCTACCTAACATGTGCAAATTTATAAAACAAATCACTCGAGCACATGTTGAGGGGGAGCATTTGAAAAATATAAAACTCTCAAGTGTTTGCATAAATGTGTTTCAGAATCATGAACACTTTGAGAGATTTTTCAAAAATTTGGTTTATGGAAATCGTGGAAGAATACCAAAGACCGACCATTTTAATTAATGTATGGAGTTATAAGGATGGTTAGGTTAGGCTCAAGTTCCCACGATCCCGCCAGAGCCGGAGGGATCTACCCAGGGACAATCCACTAGTTAGTGTAGAAGTCCTTAGGTATGATTAAAAAGGAGAAAAGTGAATGAGGGAATAGTGCCGACTGAGATGGAGCTAACACTGGAACTAACCCAACAAGGTGTTAGTTATGAAGTCTCGGTAAGCACTGAAGGGGTTGAAGAATGAAAAAGAATTGTAAAGAGAAAGGGTGAAAAGAAATAGCCCTCCTTACAACTTAGGCAGAAACCGGGTCAATACATATGCTGTCAGAATCACTTAGTTGATTGCTGGCATTGAAGACAAAGTATCATGGACCCAGTGATACGCTGCACAACCCTCCCTAGCCACTCAAGGTCCCTCAAAGGATTCTTGTTTCATTTGTCACGGAGTTCAATACATTCCTATCGTCTTTCTCACTCCGAGTTAGATGATATTGAAAAGGTGGCAGTTCTCTCTCCAGCCTCCGATCACCAAATCAAAACGCACAATTGAGTCTAGAGCCACGAGATTCACAATAAGATCTCATAGGAACACAGATTATTTCTACTCTGGTTGTTCATCATTAAGGACTCCAGTTGTAAACTTATGAGTCCTACGCAGATCTTAGCAATCTGCCAGAACATTCATAAGAGACTTTACAAATGTAATTCTCAATGATTGAATGGAAATTCCTGCCAGGGTCAACATCAAGCAGCCCTGAAAGCAGGTCACTTCGGTAATTCCTTATGGATTACGCTTAGTGGTCACGACAGTATCAGACGGTCTACAGTCATGGAGTGATCTCCAGCGACTCACCTAATCGTTGATTTACTACGGTAAAATCTTAAAAAGCCCTCTGTGGGTTTTCTATTAGGAACGGTCTTGGTAAGGATTAGAGAGAGTTTTCACAATATGCTGTTGACTATCTCGAAGTCCAAACTTGTAAGTACCGGTCGAATTATTGCTAACTGTCGTATGCAGGAACTTCTGGCGATTGTAGCAGTGGAATGCTGTAGCTGGTTGCTGTGGTAGCTGGTTGCAGAAAAGATGCCAATCCATCACCACATGCTAACACCACATCATCATCAAAGGAGTCATGATCAACCTAAAAGACCTTCAACACAGCTTCTGCTAACTCTGATACTGAAGATCATGACACCATATCGTGTGAGCATGTCGGCTCTAAGTATATTTCATCACATGGAGACCTACTACTAAAAGATGACTTGGAGACTCAAGTGGGATGATACTTTCAAAGATTACTCAAAGTTCATCCAAGAACTAAAGAGAAGTCATCTTAAGATCACGGATGTTTGCACAACGATCTATGATATTGAAGAATCAATGGTTACGAGCTATGATGTCAAGATCCAAGGAAGAAGTGCTGAAATTCAGAACTTTACTTCTGGGGTGACCTCCCTTAGGGGGAGATTGTTAGGAATATGAATATTCAGCTGAAGACTCGGTCACCCCGAGTAATTATTAGTTCATCATAGCTCGTAGGATTATCAGTAATATTATTAGTAGCTTAGTTATTATTATTAGTATTGTGGAGTGGGTCGGGTCTTTACCCTCTGTCAGCTCACTCTACAGCCCGCTAGGGGCATATTATGTAGTAAGTATAAATACCCCTTCCCTTGCAAGGGAAGGGTTGGAACTCTCATTATTTTCAATCTAATACACATAGTGTTTCTCTCACTAGAAGTTCCCACTTTCTCTCTCTAAGCTTTCTTTCATTCGATCTAAATCTAAGCCTCAAACAAGTGTTTCTTGCATTGTGAATACCCTACAGACCTGATGATTTTCATTTTAATTTTTTTATGTTTTAATTTTACTAACTACTAATGTATTATGCAAGTTTGAACCTTCTTAACTCAGGTGTGTTAAAGTCTTAATGGTATTATAGATTCCTGCATTTCCTGTGGATACATCAAATATGAAGCTTAAACGTTCTCATCCACAAGAAAGTTGATTTTTGCTCTTAAAACGAATAATGGAGGATCATACCGAGCAAATCTCAGGGAAGTTTTTCTGTTCTAATTCTTTTATTTTCCAGTTTTTGATCTTTGTTACAAACAACGAGGACGTTGTTTAACTTAAGTGGGGGGATTGGAGAATTAGAACACTTACTTGTCCTAAACTTTTTCAAAATATGCTTAAAATGTGCATAATATATCAAAATTTAAATTTTTTAGCATGTTTTTGTTTAAAGTCTAAATTACATAGCTGCACACATAACATTATTTCCAAAAATTGTGAACTTTTCAAAATTCACAAATCTATGAGTGTGCCGGTGACTTGTAAACTTTAGAACTTGGCTTGTATACTATTCGAGACCACCATAATAAGTATTATTTTTATAATTGGAATGACTTGTCTAAATTGGTAAATTTCTAGGATTACACCCAAATAGCCTTTATATGTTATGTGATATTAGCTAACTACACTGGTTAGTTAACCCCCGTATAAACCTTTTGTTACTCTCACTTTTAGAGTAAGATACCCCTAGAAAAACACTCAGAGCCATTCCTTTCGTTTCTTACACCTTTGTTATAATGTTTCGTTACACCCTTACACCTTAGCCTACCCTGTAGATTAAAATCCGTGGTTGGTTAATTGCTTTAGGCAAAGTGTGTTTCCTTACATTACTTGTGTTCGCGTGCGTAATTCATTATCTATGGTTAGGTCGGGAAATTGCACAATGCAATTGGTATGAAAGTAAATATTGTATATCTTTGAGTTTATTTTTCGTGTGTTTACTACTTTCACTATTACCGTTATTTCTGAAGTCATGAAAAGTATGGAAAAATTATCCAGAGTTATCGTTATAGTGATGTGGTGAAATTTTACACATCTATGTTTATGTTTCAAGTATGAAAAAATAAAAATAAATAAATAAATCAAAAAATAGAAAAGAAAAAGAAAAAGGAAAAGTTGGATGTTTGTTTTAACCAACTTATGTAAAGTTTTGTATTAAGTGGTCGATATCACCACTAATTGTTGTATATTATATTTATGGATTGAATGGGAGTTGGCCGTTATGGGAACGCCAACTAAGGTTATTCTTTGATTGAGATCTTGTTGAGTATAATTCGTGTCTACCTAAAGCGTGTGTTTCAAGTGTTAAAGCGTGAGTTATTCAATGATATGAGTCTTATTCATGGGATGGTTGGGATAGTGATTAACCACACTTAGGATTTTAATTTATTTGTTTTGTTTATTTTTCATTTTACACCAATTTATATCCCAAATATTATCCATACCCTATATTATTCTTTATCCAAACCTTTTGATGAACTCAAATAAGTACATTTTATTACTATCATTTATCCTATTAATTTGACTTGATTTACTATATTATGTATGAGGATTGATACTTAATCGTTTACTTTTGTAATTCTCAGGTAAAAACAAGCATTTGGTGAAACTTAATGATTTTGGACTAATAATGGAGCAAAACGTGCATAAAGTGAAAGTCTACTGACATGGACAAGATCAAGTCAATTCTGCTCCAGATGCGCCGCATCTCACTCTCGACATGCGCCGCATCTCTATCAAGATATCACCAGATACGATCCAAGATACAAGAGGACATGCGCCGCATCTAATCATGGAGTTACGCCGCATCTTCTGGCGGTGTACGAATATTCCTGAATATTATAATCTTGGACCCCACGCGAAGTTAAGTACATGCGCCGCATCTACTTAGTAGATGCGCCGCATCTTCCCTCAGACAGAAAGTATAAATACCCCGTAGACCAGACGAATTACAAGTTCCAAAAACCCTAAAACCGAAGACCAAACAGGAGGAACAAAGGACGAATTCAGTCAAGAAGGCAGCACAAGACACACCCAAATCAAAGATACAAGAGCTGTAAGAAGGTGCTGCATGTGTTTAATTCATTAAGTAGTTTTGTTTTATTGTGTTAGCAAACTTTAATTCATCAGGATTGGTGGCTTGTGTAATGTGACAACGAAAGATTGCACTCCCTTTAATACTTGCTTTCCCATCAATTAAAGTTTATATGTTGATGTCTTTGGTTACTACTTATTAGTGCATTGATAACCTCTGTGTTTATTAGTGGCTTGCGGGCATTTGACTGCGGGACATAATGTGGCTCCCACGGTTGTTTCTAAATTGATCACTTAGGAATAACTTTTAGACATAAGTAATCATTAAGGGTTTACTCGCCGATAAGAATAGGACCAACGAGAAAGGGTTAACTACATACACTTCATATAAAGCTATCAATAAAACAAGTGACAATCTACTTAATCATAAGGACAGCCCTCTTATTGTCTCAAGTATCTATCTGTGTACGTGTGTGCTACTTGCTGATTCGTGCCTATTGGTTTATTTTATTATTTAATTGCAACAAACCGTGCCAGTCTCTCAGGCTGAAACCCCCTTGCGTTAGGATATTAAAATACTGATTAGAATAACGAGATAATACGTTCCACTCTTAGTGATCGACACTCTACTTACCATTATCTTCATACTGACCGGGTACACTGCTCGTTAAGTGTGTGTGTTATTGATAAGTCGGCTAAATATAAATTTAAAACTTGAATAGGCATTAAAACTGCTAAACCGCAACGACACATCACGCGCATCAAGTTTTTGGCGCCGCTGCCGGGGAGTGAATTGTTATTATCTGTTAATTTAATTAGTATTTTAATTAGGTTTTTCTTTTTTATTAGATTAATTGCATCATTGTACTATTTTGCATATTTGTTGTATTGTGTGTTAATTGTTTTCTTTTTATTTTTGTGTGTTTATTTTCGTTGTGTGTTTTATTTGTTTTTTTTCTTTTTCGTATTTTTCTGTTCTGCTATCGTTGTACTGTGCTAAATCAAACGATACGGCGCATCTGATCTCTCAGATACGGCGTATTGCGTTTAATTTTTTTAATACAACGCGTTTAATTAATTCGATACGACGCATCTTTTCCCCAAGATACGGCGTATCTGTTTTTAATAAGAAAATTTTTCTAAGCGATAAAGTAATACGACGCATCTGCTTTTGCAGATACGGCGTATCTGTTTTTAATAAAAAATTTTTCTAAACGTTAACGCCATACGACGCATCTGCTTTTGCAGATACGGCGTATCTATTATTTTAATTAAAAACAGTTTGCGAATTATTAAACAGATACGGCGTATCGATCTCTGTCGATACGGCGCATCTTTCTGAATCAAAAATCGATATTTATTTTTAAACGTAACGAAAATACGGCGCATTAACTTTCGTTAATACGACGCATTTAATTTTAATTAGATAAGTTGATTTTTGATTAATTAATTCGATACGGCGCATTCTTAAATTCTAAAGCGGCGTATCTATTTTCTGAATAAAAGTCTGATTTAATTTTAACGTATTAAGATACGGCGTATCCAACTTTTTGGATACGGCGCATCGTCTGCAGATATCAGTAACTTTAAATTTTTCGTATTCCGTTTTCGTTGTTAATTTTCTATACTACTTTCTCGAGCATACCCTACTGATATTTTTTGTGTTGATTTCAGGAAGTGCATGACCAGGAGTTCTACGAAGAACTTGATTCAACCTTTCGAAGATCCTGAACGAGCCCTACATTCGCTTAAAAGGCTTTTCAACACAAGAAGCTTTGATCTTTCAAGTTCACTCGAGCTTGATTACTTTTCTGAAGAAAAAGAGGAAGTTGAAACAGAAACAATGGGCGAAAACACTACTATGGAGGAATACATGAACAATACCCGTGCTGATTACACTTCAGGAGTTGCTAGACCTAAGTTTGATGACAAGTCAAAATTTGAGTTGAAGGGTCAATTTCTCAAAGAGCTCAGAGAGAATGCTTTCAGTGGGACGGAACAAGAGGATGCTAATGAGCATGTTGAAAAGGTCCTGGAGATTGCAGACTTGTTTACTTCAGAAAGTGTCAATACCGATCAACTCATGCTAAGAATCTTCCCAATCTCACTAAAAGGAGCTGCTAACAAGTGGCTAAGGAATGAACCTGCTAGTTCAATCACTACATGGGAAGGTTTGAAGAGCAAATTCCTGAAGAGATATTGTCCACCTGCTAAGACTGCTAAAAAGATGGAGGCTATCAATAGTTTCAAGCAAGAGCCTGATGAAACCCTTTATCAAGCTTGGGAACGGTTTAAAGATTTATTGATAAAATGTCCTCAACACTATCTAACCCCTATGCAGGAAATAATATTGTTTTATCAAGGATTGGACGTGCCTACAAGACAGATTTTGGATGCTAAGGGAGCTGTACCTCAAATGAGTGCAACCAATGCTAGGAAAGCGATCCAAGAAGCTGCTGATCATTCTCAGAAATGGCACGATGGGACCTCTACTAGATCTAAGAGCAGCACTAATTTTGACGGGATTGCTGCTATTCAAGCTCAATTGGATAAAATTAGTAGAGAGATGAAGAAGCGAGATGAAAGAGCGTATGCTGCCCAAGTTGGATGTGAAAAGTGCGAAGGACCTCACTACACTAAAGATTGCCCGAACAAGAATGAAAGTGAGACATTTGAAGAAGCATATTACACCCAATTTGGACAACCATTCCGACCTTCAGCAAGATTTAGGGAAGCTAGTCCGGGATTCTATCAAAAGAACAACTTCAATCCCGCTTATCAAGAGAGGAGGCAGACTTTAGACGATACTTTAAAGCAAATTATGGCCGATGCTGCTAAAAGACATGAAGAGAATACTGCTATGATCAAAGAAATTCGAGCTTCAACGGACACTACTACAAGAAATCAAGGAGCTTCGATCAAAGCATTGGAACAACAAATTGGTCAAATGAGCAAGGTTCTTCAAGAAAGGGGATATGGAAGTTTACCGAGCTCAACTGAAACAAACCCAAGAGATCATGTCAAGGCCATAAGCACCACTGAAGAAGTCACTCCTAATATACCTAGAAGATCGATGAATGGTAATGATGGTGCAAAACCCGAATTTTTCTTTAACTCTTCAATCAGCTTAAGGAGACTACTAAAAGAGAAGACAAAGATTGAAGAGGAGATCAAGGCAACAATGAAAGAAGAGAGCCCTGCAACCGACTCAAATGCCTTGCCTCATAAAGAAAGAGACCCAGGAAGTTTTACTCTACCTTGTTCTATTAATAGTATATCTTTCAATAATGTGTTAGCTGACTTAGGAGCTAGTGTTAGTTTTATGCCTCTTAAGACATTCGCTACCCTAGGACTAGGAAAATTAGCACCAACTAAATTACTTATTGAATTGGCTGATAAAACGGTAAAACGACCTGAAGGGATTGCTAATAATGTACTAGTTAAGATTGAGCAGTTTATTTTTCCCGTAGACTTTGTTATACTAGACATGCCCGAGGATGTTAAGATTCCTTTAATCCTCGGAAGACCTTTCTTGTCTACTGCCCATGCTAAGATTGATGTGTTTAAGAGAAAAATTTCATTAAGGATAGGGAATAATAAACTAGTCTATAAGTGCCAAGATCCGGTTAAAAGCATAATTAGAGGTGTTTATGTACTAGGATTAAGAGAGCGTATGGACCTCGATCTTGAAGCTAGACTTATGGGAGAAACATTGATTCAAAACAACTCAACTAATCCTAATCATGAGAACTTTGAGGAATTCATTGACCTTAATGTACCAACCGAACTTAGACGCAATGTTGTTAATGATTCTGATGATGAGTGGTATGATTGTGTAGTAATTAATAAACGTAGGAGAGTAGTTGAGAAAACGAATTTGAACAATGATGTGTTTATTGAACTACCACCCTACCTTGCTTATTTGTGCTTATATGATAATAAGAATTTCCCGTCTATCATTTTGTCATCTCTGCCCGAAAGGGACAGGACTTTGTTTATACAGATATTAAAGAGAAACGGCGTGGAAATTAAGGACAAGCAAGGAGTGTTCAATATTACTGAACTGGCGATGAAGGAGCGTGATGTTTCCGACTCCTTCAATGATCGATACTAAAGAGCTGAACGTGAGTCTAACTTGAAGACTCTGGAATAAAGACAAGTGCTTACCGGGAGACAACCCGGATTTATCTTTTATTATTCTGTTTTCTGTGTCGAGTCAGTCCAGGCCGCATGAGGATACGGCGCATCTCAATTCTGAGATGCGACGCATCTCCTGCAATGGTCATATCTTATTTTATTTTTCTGCATTTTTATTTTCGACTTTAAAACTATTTATCAGTTTATTTTTAATGCGGCACATCCCTGGTTAAGGATGCGGCGCATCTTTATTCTGATCCGTATTAATTCCAGGCTCGATACGGCGTATCTTCTTCAATAAGATACGGCGCATCGACTGACCTGATGATTTTCAGTTTTAATTTTTAAGTTTTATTTTTCCTAACTACTAATGTATTATGCAAGTTGAACCTTTCTTATCTTAGGTGTGTTTTAAAGTATTGGTGGTATTATAGTTTCCTGAATTTCCTGTGGATACATCAAGTATGAAGCTTTAACATTCTAATCCACAAGAAGTTGATTTTTGCTCTTATACTAATGGAGGATCATACCGAGCAAATCTCAGGGGAGTTTTCCTGTTCTAATTCTTTTATTTTCCAGTTTTTAACCTTTTATACAAACAACGAGGACGTTGTTTAACTTAAGTGGGGGGATTGGAGAATTAGAACACTTAACAATTACTTGTCCTAAACTTTTTCAAAAAATTATGCTTAAAATATGCTTAATATATCAAACTTAAAATTTTTTAGCATGTTTTTGTTTAAGATCTAAGTTGCATAGCTGCACACATGACGTTATTTTCAAAAATTGTGATTTTTCAAAATTCACAAATCTATGAGTGTGCCGGTGACTTGTAAACTTTAGAACTTGGCTTGTATACTATTCGAGACCACCATAATAAGTATTATTTATATAATTGGAGTGACTTGTCTAACTTGGTAAACTTCTAGGATTACACCCAAATAGCCTTTATATGTTATGTGTTATTAGCTAACTACACTGGTTAGTTAACCCCCGTATAAACCCTTTTGTTACTCTCATTTTTAGAGTAAGATACCCCTAGAAAAACACTCAGAGCCATTCCTTTCGTTTCTTACACCTATGTTTAAAATGTTTCGTTACACCCTTACACCTTAGCCTACCCTGTAGATTAGAATCCGTGGTTGGTTGATTGCTATAGGCAAAGTGTGTTTCCTTACATTACCTGTGTTCGCGTGCGTAATTCATTATCTATGGTTAGGTCGGGAAATTGCACAATGCAATTGGAGTGAAAGTAAATATTGTATATTTTGGAGTTTATTTTTCGTGTGTTTACTACTTTCACTATTACCATTATTTCTGAAGTCATGAAAAGTATGGAAAAATTATCCGGAAAGAAAGTTATAGTGATGTGGTGAAATTTTACACATCTATGTTTATGTAAAAAAAAAAAAAAAAAAAAAAAAAAAGTTGGAAGTTAGTTTTAACCAACTTATGTAAAGTTATGTAAGTGGTCGATATCACCACTATTTGTTGTACTATATCTATGGATTGAATGGGAATTGGCAGTTATGGGAACGCCAATTAAGGTTTATTCTTTGATTAAGATCTTGTTGAGTATAATTCGTGTCTACCTAAAGCGTGTGTTTCAAGTGTTAAAGCGTGAGTTATTCGATGATATGAGTCTTATTCATGGGATGGTTGGGATAGTGATTAACCACACTTAGGATTTTAATTTATTTGTTTTGTTTATTTTTATTTTTACACCAATTTATATCCCAAATGTTATCCATGCCCTTTATTATTCTTTATCCAACCGAACCTTTGATTTATTGAGATTGGGGATTTGAGCAATCTTAAGTATCGTAGTCGTGGATTCGGCTATGTATTTATGATTTTGTCGCCCTTTTTGATATATTATCATTGGTGAAGTTTGGACCTATCTTTAGCCTATTCGAGTTAAGGATTTGAGCAATTGCAAGTATCGTGTTCGTGGATTCGATCATGTATTTGTGATTTTGTCGCCTTTTCTGGAATTTGAGATCGATAGTGAAAGAGAATAATTAACCCTTAAGCCTAAAAACCCTTTTTACCGCTTTAGACTTGTTATTCCTTAGCTTTAGTGGTGGAGATGTGTATACTTGCCAAGCTTATGATAGAATATTCGTCGCGACTGGACAGTTAAACGATTAGATTTGCTTTTATCGACTTATTTTATTTTACTTCTAATTCGTTAAGTGTTTAGTTGTGTGATTATGAAATGAACGAATACATGCTTAAATATAAAAATAAATCCTAACATCTTTTAGGATACATTTTCATAAAAGAAATTCTAAGGTTTACTTGGGGACAAGTAAAGTTCAAGTGGGGGGATATTTGATGAACTCAAATAAGTACATTTTATTACTATCATTTATCCTATTAATTTGACTTGTTTTACTATATTATGTATGAGGATTGATACTTAATCGTTTACTTTTGTAATTCTCAGGTAAAAACAAGCATTTGGTGAAACTTAATGATTTTGGACTAATAATGGAGCAAAACGTGCATAAAGTGAAAGTCTACTGACATGGACAAGATCAAGTCAATTCTGCTCCAGATGCGCCGCATCTCACTCTCGACATGTGCCGCATCTCTATCAAGATATCACCAGATACGATCCAAGATACAAGAGGACATGCGCCGCATCTAATCATGGAGTTACGCCGCATCTTCTGGCGGTGTACGAATATTCCTGAATATTATAATCTTGGACCCCACGCGAAGTTAAGTACATGCGCCGCATCTACTTAGTAGATGCGCCGCATCTTCCCTCAGACAGAAAGTATAAATACCCCGTAGACCAGACGAATTACAAGTTCCAAAAACCCTAAAACCGAAGACCAAACAGGAGGAACAAAGGACGAATTCAGTCAAGAAGGCAGCACAAGACACACCCAAATCAAAGATACAAGAGCTGTAAGAAGGTGCTGCATGTGTTTAATTCATTAAGTAGTTTTGTTTTATTGTGTTAGCAAACTTTAATTCATCAGGATTGGTGGCTTGTGTAATGTGACAACAAAAGATTGCACTCCCTTTAATACTTGCTTTCCCATCAATTAAAGTTTATATGTTGATGTCTTTGGTTACTACTTATTAGTGCATTGATAACCTCTGTGTTTATTAGTGGCTTGCGGGCATTTGACTGCGGGACATAATGTGGCTCCCACGGTTGTTTCTAAATTGATCACTTAGGAATAACTTTTAGACATAAGTAATCATTAAGGGTTTACTCGCCGATAAGAATAGGACCAACGAGAAAGGGTTAACTACATACACTTCATATAAAGCTATCAATAAAACAAGTGACAATCTACTTAATCATAAGGACAGCCCTCTTATTGTCTCAAGTATCTATCTGTGTACGTGTGTGCTACTTGCTGATTCGTGCCTATTGGTTTATTTTATTATTTAATTGCAACAAACCGTGCCAGTCTCTCAGGCTGAAACCCCCTTGCGTTAGGATATTAAAATACTGATTAGAATAACGAGATAATACGTTCCACTCTTAGTGATCGACACTCTACTTACCATTATCTTCATACTGACCGGGTACACTGCTCGTTAATGTGTGTGTGTTATTGATAAGTCGGCTAAATATAAATTTAAAACTTGAATAGGCATTAAAACTGCTAAACCGCAACGACACATCACGCGCATCACCTTTGATTTATTGAGATTAGGGATTTGAGCAATCTTAAGTATCGTAGTCCTGGATTCGGCTATGTATTTATGATTTTGTCCCCCTTTTTGATATAATATTATTGGTAAAGATTACTTGGTCCTATCTTTAGCCTATTCGAGTTAACGATTTGAGCAATTGCAAGTATCGTGTTTGTGGATTCGATCATGTATTTGTGATTTTTTCGCCTTTTCTGGAATTTGAGATCGATAGAGATTAAGAAGAATGATCAACCCTTAACCAACAAACCCTTTTTACCGCTTTAGACTTGTTATTCCTTGGCTTTAGTGGGGGAGATGCGTATACTTGCCAAGCTTATGATAGAATATTCGTCACGACTGGACAGTTAACGATTAGATTTGCTTTTATCAAAATATTTTATTTTATTTCTAATTCGTTGAGTGTTTGGTTGTGTGATTATGACAAAACGAATACATGCTTAAATATAAAAATAAATCCTAATATCTTTTAGGATACATTTTCATAAGATTTATTCTAAGGTTTACTTGGGGACAGGTAAAGTTCAAGTGGGGGGATATTTGATGAACTCAAATAAGTACATTTTATTACCATCATTTAGCCTATTTATTTGACTTGTTTTATTATATTATCTGTGAGAATCGATACGTTAATGTCTACTTTTGTAATTCTCAGGCAAAAACAAGTATTATGTAAAACTTGGCGATTTTGGACTAATTATGGAGCAAAACAAGCAAGATATTAAGAGTCTACTGAAATGTACAAGATCAAGATCATTCTGCTCCAGATACGCCGCATCCTACTTCGTACATACGGCGCATCACTATCAAGATTTCACAAGTTATAATCCAAGACGGCAAAGGACATGCGCCGCATACAAGAATGGAGTTACGCCGCATCTTCTGGCGGTGTACGAATATTCCTGAATATATTAATCTTGGACCCCACGCGAAGTTAAGTCAATGCACCACATCTACTTATTCAATACGCCGCATCTAACCCTCAGACATAAACTATAAATACCCAAAGTCAGACGAATTTTGTGTGCAATATACCTAGTACGAGACTTAGCAGAAGACAGCCGAATTCAGACGTGTTAGCAGCACAAGACATACCTTGAACGAAGATACAAGAGCTGTAAGAAGGTCCTGCATGTATTCAATTCATTAAGTAGTTTTGTTTTATTGTATTAGTACACTTTAATTCATCAGGATTGATAGGCCGATTCCATGTGACTACGGAAAACCATGGGCACCCCTTAAAATTGCTTTCCCATTAATTAAAGTTTATATGTTGATGTCTTTGGTGACTTTTATTAGTGCATTGATAACCTCTGTGTCTAGCTGAGCATTGCTTGGGTCGCCATGCCCCTTCCTCGCCTATTTGTTTTAGCGTGTCTTTAATAAAAAGGATAGACATAAGTAATCATTAAGGGTTTACTCGCCGATAAGATTAGAGCCAACGAGAAAGGTTTAACTCTCGATGCGTCGCATCGAACTATACACTTCATATAATACTAGCAATAAAACAAGTGACAAGCTACTTAATTATAAGGACAGGTCTTCTTATTGTCTCAAGTATTTATCTGTGTACGTGTGTGCTAATCGCTGATTCGTGCTTATTAGTTTAGTTTATTATATTTAATCATAACCAAACCGTGCCAGTCTCTCAGGCTGAACCCCCTTGCGTTAGATTAGGTTGTATAGCTAACTTAAGATATTAAAATACTGATTAGAATAACTAGATAATACGTTCCACTCTTAGTGATCGACACTCTACTTACCATTATATTCATACTGACCGGGTACACTGCTCGTTAAAGTGTGTGTTATTGATAAGTCGGCTAAATATAAATTTAAAACTTGAATACTGCTAAAACCACAACGACATACCGTGGATATAAAAATTAGAGCAATACACACGCACACATCAACAATTTACCAAAAATTGTATGGTTATCAGCTCACCATATCTAACTGTGAAGAGTTGGCTAGTCCAAAGCAAACAACTATTGGTAAAGACATAACAAATCCGTTGATAGCTGATAGTTTGCTAAAAACTATATTTGAGCTATGGTATTTTAAATATTTTCAATAAGTTCATACAGCTCAATAAAAATTTTCCAGCAGTTTGTACTGTTCGTTAAAAGTTGGTACGGCTCAACTAGCCATTGTAAAAATCTGTCAGTAATTAATTTCTAGCTGTTGGGGTAAAACCGTTATTCTGAAACATACTTATAGGGATTTTTCTTGAGATAATTATCTTTTTACCATAAATTGATTTAATATATTTCCCAAGATAATTTATCTCGTTCGCAAAATTCTCAAAACCCTAACAGTATCTATAAAAACCCAATTGGCTGCATAAAACTTCAATTCCACTCTAAACGATCATCTTATTGCTATAATCTTTCACTCTTCATCAATACAAATGGCTAATTTGGAATTTGTTAAGCGTCACAATTAGGTTGCGTTTCTAGAGAAAACAGAGGAAGGAGATGGACCAAAATTTTATGAGATTGTGGACTTTCTAAACCAGTCTCACATAAGGTATGCTCTAACCGTTTCTCCTACTCTTTATGTCTCTCACATCACACAGTTCTGGCAGAATGCTACTGTCTTGACTAGTGAAAATGGAGACTTAGAAATTCATTCTGAAGTAGATGGTGTATCTTTTGTTGTTACCGAGTCTATGCTTAGGAGACATCTTAAATTAAAAGATTCAGATGGTATCCACACTATGCACAACACTGAAATATGGCAAGAACTTACCAAAATGGGGTATGATACATCTGAACACAAATTAACTTTTCAAAAAGGATGTTTCTCACCTCAATGGAGATTTTTAATACATACCCTTTTACATTGTTTAAGTCCTAAAAAGACTGCTTGGGAGCAGTTCAGTAGCAATATTGCTATTGCTCTCATTTGTTTGTCTACAAACAAGGTTTTTAATTTTTCAAAATTTATTTTTGAGGGTATGGCATCAAATGTCAACAGCAAAACCAAGTTTCTAATGTATCCAAGATTTGTTCAAACTCTTTTGAATAAAAAGACATACATGCTTACAAAACCAACAGAAACTTTTGCTACTCCTAGCCTTCAATAAAATTTTTTTCAAAACATGGCTATGGCTAGTAGGCTTTTTAATGGAGTAGTAGTTCCATTGTTTCCTGAAATGCTTCAAACTGAAGTGGGTGAAGGTTCAGTACCACCAACTGATCCCCATCACACATCTACTTCAGCTCCTGAAAGGACCCAAACATCCCAAATTCACATCACTTATAGGAGAAGGGAAACACCCAGAGTGATTCCTAGATCTTTTCCCCATGATTCACCTCTCCTAGCAGGTAACACAGCTAGAAGTGATGAGGGTAGTACTTCACATACTGAATTGATGGAATTGTGTACCAAGCTAGTTGACAAGGTTGAAACTTTGGAGGAGGAGCTAAAGAAGAACAATGAGGAACTCAAAGCTCACAAAAAGAATTTTGCCGAGGTCTACTCCAGATTGACTCTTAGGGTGAAGAAACTTGAAGAGCAGTTAAAGAAGAAAAAGGCAAAGGTAGTTTTGGATTCTTCTGATGATGATGACTCAGATGATTCTGATGGTGATGATGGTGATTCTCCCAAACAGGGGAGGAAATCAGATAAAGGCAAGGGAGATGGATCAGGTTCTCAGGGGAGGCAAAATGATGAAGAAGAAGAACAATTTGATATGGGTTCTGGTAATGTTGATATGGAAATAGAAGAAACTACTGAGATACATTAAGCAGTTCAGACTGGTACTCAAGAAGATGAAGAAGTTCCAACTGTTGAAGCAGTTCCAACTGCTGATACAGAGCATGAGACAGTTCCAACTGGTGATACTACGGCTGAAGAGGAATATGCTAGAAAAAGGGAAGATAAGGGTAAAAAGCCTATGACACTAGAAGAAGCTGCTCAAGAACAAGAAGCTTCTCAAGTACTAGAAAGGCTCAAGAAAACAAAACCAAGAACTCAGGCTCAAATAGACTTTGATGCAGAGGTAGCAAGAGAGATTCTAGACAAGGATTTAGCTGATGAACAAGCTCAGATAGCTCAAGATGCAGAATTAGCAAGGAAGTTGGCTGCAGATGATGTAAGAAACATAGCTGAATTCATTGAGAGAACAAGATCTGAAGATGTTGATCAAGAAGTATTTAATGAACAATTACAATATCTGTTAGATTCTGATTTCATTATAAGAGCTCAAGCAATGATGATTCTTAGAGATGAAGATCTAAGTGAAGAAGAAAAGTCAGAGAAACTTAAAGAATTCATCTTGTCAAAGAATAAAGAAGCTACTTGGAACGACTTAATGCAGAGTATTAGAGATAGGCAAAATCATGGTTACAAGACAAAGATGCCTACCAAGAAAGAATAAGTCAATTTTATGAAGCATTATTTGAAGAACCAAGCAAATTACAAGATGAGTGATTTCATTGGAAAGACAGATGCTGAGATAGAAAAGGCTTTCTATGAGACATATGCAAGACTGAATACTTCAGACAAGAAGGATGCTACAAAGAGAAAGAAAAGAGAACCAGAAGTTCTGGAATCTGATATTGCAAAGAAGTTGAAGTCTGGTGAAGAAGGATTGACCAATGAGCAAATCAAGAATATGATGGTGATAGTTCCAGCGTCTATAAATATCAAACCATTAGAAGTCAAATATCCTATCATTGGCTGGGAAGTTTTCACTGATGGAAGGATAATGGGATGGAAGATCATAAGACTTGGAGGTATTACTGAGAGATACAAGCTGTTTGAAGATCTACTAAAAGGTTTTGATAGGGAAGATCTTAATCAGTTGTGGAGCTTAGTCAAAGAAAGATTCAGAGTTCAAGATCCACTTGAAGACAAAGATAAAGAGTTATGGGTGCAGCTGAAAAGGATTTATGAACCTGATAGTGGAGAATCAATGTGGAGATTTCAAGCACAAGTTGAAGATGTCTCTTGGAAGTTGTTTGAAACATGTGGAGTGCACAGAGTTTCTACTAAGGATGGCATAGAAATTTATATGTTAGTGGAAAAGGATTATCCACTCAGATCAAGTGTTTTAATGTCTATGATATATACAAAACTGAGGGTCGAAGAAAATTCTGAAATGGCAGATCTGTTGGTAACAAAGATTTTCAACCTTGCAGAACAAAGAAAGATCAGTAGTAAGAGACAGTTATGAAAGGCGTTTGGAAGAATCCCCCTCATATAGGAGATGAAGCTTAATTTGAAGAAACTTAGTGATTTGGGAAGAAATCATAAGTTTAGGGGAGGATTGTTAGGAATTAAGCTTAAGCAGTTAGTACGGCTGAATGTGGAAGTTAGTACTGCTGATGAGTTTTGAAGACATGAACAATTAGTACGGTTATATGAAGAAGTTAGTACGGTTTATGTTTTTGTAAAAGATAATTATAGAAAAGATATTGTGTATATCTTATACGATTAGGTGATAGTTATCTTGTAAAGGAATCCTTAGTCTATAAAAGGATCTCCTAGGTAAAGGTTAAGGGATATATAGATATCTAGTTTTTGTTAAGATTCAAGGTTGTAAACCCTAGTACTAATTAAGAGTACTCGTATTATTCATTAATAATATTGAATCGTTGAAGTTGAATTATTGTTTTCATTGTTCATTCACTGTTACATACAAATCATACAAATAAATCTTCTAAAGTGCAAGCTTGTAAATTCCGCGTGCTAGACTAAGTATCATTCAAAGTATCTATCTAACACAAGGAGTGTGTGTAGATTCGGTCAGTATTAATAGAAATATGCCTCCAACAAGAAAATCAACTACAACTCCAGAACCAGTCATGTCTCAAGCTTCTATCCGAAAACTAGTTGCAGACTGTGTTGCTGCAGCACTCGAGACACAAGCAGCAGCAATGGCCCGTTCTGGAAGTACCAGCAGACCTACCGGAGAAAGCGAGACAACTATAGCTCACAAGTGTACCTACAAAGACTTCATGAACTGTAAACCAACATTCTTCAAGGGAATAAAAGGAGTGACTGAGTTGGCTCGTTGGTTTGAGCGCATAAAAACAGTTTTCATGAGAAGTGGTTGTGCTGACAACTGCAAGGTTACTTTTTCCACCGGGACTCTTTTGGATGATGCCTTGTCTTGGTGGAACTCTTCTGCCCAAACTATGGGTGTTGAAGCAGCTTATAAACTCACCTGGGCTGACTTCAAAAAGAAAATACTGAAAAAGTACTGCCCCCGTACCGAGATAAAAATGCTGGAAGATGAGTTTCACCAATTGGTTGTGAAAGGAACTGATCTCAAGACCTACAACAGGAGGTTTCAGGAACTGGCTGTACTATGCCCTACTGTTATACCAGATCTTGAGAAAACATTGGAGAAGTATATCGAGGGACTGCCTCGAAGTGTTGAGGGGAATGTCACCTCATCTAGACCACAAACGCTCGAAGAAGCCATCACTATTGCTCAGAGGCTAATGGACAGGGAAATCAAGCGTGGTTCCACCCAAGGAAGCAATGATCACAAGCATAAGCTTGATGACAAGAGAACCACTCATCACTACAACAGCCATCCCAACAACAAAAACTACCACAACAACAATAACCGCAACAACTATTACAACTATCAACAAAACCGCAATAACCACCATTATCAACAGAATCGCAGGCATGAAGCTGGCAGAGACTACATTGCCAGTCCTGCTGAAGGAAGTGGTTATCGTGGGAAGCAACCTTTGTGCAACCAATGCAAAATGCATCACACTGGGCCTTGCATTGCTAAGTGCAAAAAATGCCAGGGAACAGGCCACAAAACAGGAGACTGCAAAGTCATAGGCATTAATTCGCAGCTGGTAGTCATGATATGCCACGGATGTGGTGGGAAAGGACACTACAAAAATTAGTGCCCGAGTCAGAATACCGACTAGAACGACAATGCCAATGGGATCATAGAAGCTCGTTAGAACCTCAACAACGTCAAAGGAAAAAAACAATGTTTAAACAGAAGAAGAAGTTTCTGCTATAATAGTAAACCATAGTTCAAGCCCTCTACGGTTGTATTTTTCTTTTGTACTTTACCTTAGGTGCGGTGGCGTAACCTAGCTGTAACAAGTACCTTCCTATCTAATGAAATCTCTATCTCTTACTATTTCCATAATGATCACAACCTTCATCTATTACATTTTCTATTCCACTTACCTTATTCACAACCATTTCGTAACAATATACCGCTATCCTATTAGGGATCTGGTTAATTTCATTCCTAACCGAATAATAGACTATTACCATTCTATAAGGTTCTTTCACGAATCCTAGAATTCATTCCTAAAATTTATTTCAAGCTATCCTGTTACCACCCCAGGAATTGATAATCTATCATTTACTACCGTCATGCGAACTGATTTTTCTTGTTACCTTGAAAAATTATTAAGGCTGCCATTTTACAAAAACAACACGTTGAATACCATCTAAAACTTTTGAGAAACATAATACTACTTTGACTAAGCCAAGCATCACATCATTTGTCCTCAATTATACATAGTCTTATCACCTATGTGTAATTTAGGAAGAATCATGTTATGAAGGAAACAGTCATCTTTTCAAATTTTCTGAAACAATCTTCATTCAAAAGCAAAGCTTTGTAACAAGATAAACTGTTCATAAACATCCCTGTTGCCAACATTCTATAGATATCTACACCTTTTACTCAACACCCCAATCAACACAGACTGAATCTCGGGACGAGATTCCATTTAAGGGGGTGAGACTGTAACCACCGGTAAATTTCCACTTGTACTAAACTAATACACATTCTAAATAAAGAATACTTATCCATTTTCTACGTAATTTTTTTTAAAGACTAAATGTTATCAGTTTATCTGATCACCACTACACACTAATGTGACGTAACTCACATTCTCAATAAACGTGCTCACACGCAGACCGACACCAACTGGCTCTATGTTTATTTCATATAAGCATTTCTTATATGTCATGTATAAAATATTGCAACTCTTATATGCCACTTTACGTTATTTCGTTAATGTACGATTATTAAACGCTCAAACTAAAAGTTTGCTATCTATTAAAGTTCTCACAAAACCCCTAAAATGCACTATAACCCCTAAAGTGAATTGAGGACCCCTAAAGTGCAAACCCTAAAGAACAAAACCCTAAAGCTAATGTACAAGCCCTTAAAGCACGGAAACCTAAGCTTTACCTTATTTTCCGTTACAAGCCCTAAATTCACAAATCTATGATTTTATGTGATAAAATCACAAACCCTAATTAATGTGTACATGATTTCTATAAAATATAAATGTACAAGTCTCTCAAGCACGTGTACAAATCCTTAATGCATAAAAACTCAACATTAATATAAAACTCATTATAAACCTTAGTGTACTTACTCTAAAACACATAATACAAGACCTTTATGCATTGATCCTAAACCTAGTTTTCTTATAACATTCAAACCTAAAGTACAAGTCCTAAAACCTATGGTACAAGTACCTAATGCATGAAAACTAAAAACTATATTTTTACTACACTAAACTTATTTAAACCTAATTAGACTTAGCAAAACCTAACCAAGGACTAAAAATAAGATTCCTACATCTCTAATCCTCATGTACAACATCAACTAGCCTAAGGTACAAGTACTTTAAGCTCTAATCGATTCTTTTGTTTCCTGGTTCAAACCGAAATCAAACTAAGCCAAACTAGCCCTAATCTAGTTACAAACCAACAAAAATCCTAATTAAACCTTCCCTAGGAGATAATCTATACACATCAGCATGTCCCCTATCCTTCTACTCCTAGTCAAATTTGTTAGGCTTTCATATGGCTTTAATTGTTACACATTTCAAACTTTCTTACAAAGCACACATGGACCTTGCCAACTTCAAGGAACACATCACCTTGTTCCTTCTCCCCATATCACACCTCCCTAAGTGACTAGAACCCTCAAGAAAACCCTAATATCCCCTCAATAAATGTCGACCTTGTTTAAATTCTCTTTTAACAAGCTCCTAGGAGACTACATAAAGCCCCAAGATCCTGGCCAAAAACTCTAAAGCCTTGTTTAAATTCTCTTGTTCTTTTCCTGGTCACGATTACAAAACCAAACACCCTTTTTACTATGTATTTCTTCTATACTCTAAACTATAAGCCTTGAACTTCTTAATAAGACTTTTAAATAAGCTACATAACCTGTTAATAAGCTATAGAAATAAGTCCATAAAGTTTTAAAGATCAGATATGGTTTTCTTTTCTTTTCATTCTTTACCGAGAACAAGCCAAACACCCCTCTTTGATGAATTATTTAGCCCATAAGCTAAAAGCTTTAAGCTACGAGATTTAGCCACTTTAATAAGCTCCTAAAAAAGTTTACAAAACCACAGAAATGTTGTCAAAAGATCATAGGGCCTCGATTATTTTCTTGGTTCTTTTTGGTGTCTCGACCTAAAATCTAACACACCCTTTTGATTTGTTTTAAACTCATAAGCTAAGAATATGAGCTAATAAGCTGTTAACAGCTTATTTACAAACTTAACACAACTTATTTTAGCAAACCATAATAAACCACACCTTTCTCTAATGTTAAAACGCAACAAAAATGAAATAAGGACTACGGACGTAACGACTAAAATACTTGAGGGTGAAAACTCTAACCATTTGAAACTTGGAGTTTTCTTGGGCCAAAACTGCCAATTTTGATAAGATATATATAACAAGGGCTGAAATTGTAAACAACTCATAGTTAAGGGTATAAAGTGTCACTTTTGAAACTATAGGGGTAAAAGTTGTCATTTTATGAAAGTTGAGGGGTATAAATTGTCATTTTATAAAAGATGAAGGGTATAAGTTGTTAATTTATAAAAGATGAAGGATATAGGTTGTTATTTTATAAAAGATGAAGGGTATAAGTTGTCATTTTATGAAAGTTCAGGGGTATAAATTGTCAACACTTGAAACTATAAGGGTATAAAGCGTAATATTTTATATTACTTCGGGTAATATACTTATTGGCTTGGGTTTTGATATAAACGGGATACTCCTATTTCATTAACGATCAATCGAACACTAAAAATGAAATATGATAAATATTATCATCCACTAACTTTTGAAGAGACTTCATGTTGTCTCGTTCAACACTTAACCACCAACAAAACACTTGCTATACGAATATTCAAACACGTATACAAATCGTACTATGGACTGTTGATAGCGGGTGCTCCCGATACATGACAGGAAACCTAAATCTTCTAGTAAACTTTGTTGCAAAGTTTATAGGAACTGTCAGATTCGGGAATGGTCATTTTGCCGCTATCATGGGCTCTGGGGACTATGTCAACGGAAACATCGAAATAAGCCGTGTCTACTACATTGAAGGCCTTGGCCATAACCTCTTCTCCGTTGGACAATTTTGTGATGGTGACTTGGAAGTTGCATTTAGGGAGAAAACCTGCTTTGTTCGAGATCTACACGGAAACGATCTTATGACAGGAAAACGCGGAACGAATCTGTACACCATTTCATTATCAGATGACCGCCTCTTCTCCGATTTGCTTACTTTCTAAGGCACAATCTACAAAAGCATGGTTATGGCATAAACGTTTGTCTCACTTGAATTTCAAAACAATGACCGAACTTGCACGTCATAAGTTAGTCGACGGTCTTCCTAGATTCCGGTATGCCAAAGATCACCTTTGTCCAGTATGTGAATAAGGGAAGAGTACTCGTACTCGATTTTGGACAAAAACCGAGCACAGTACGGATCATGTTCTTCAACTTCTTCATATGGATTTGTGTGGTCCGATGCGAGTGCAAACAATCAATAGGAAGTGTTACATTCTGGTAATCGTCGATGACTTCTCACGATGGACTTGGGTCTACTTTCTTCGCACCAAAGATCAAGCTCCTTCGATGATCATCACCTTTCTCACCAAAATTCAGGTTCAGCTTTGCAACACCATTCGAAAAGTAAGGACAGACAATGGAACCGAATTCAAGAACCACACTCTTCGTGAGTATTTTGAGACAGTAGGGATTGAACAACAAACATCCATTCCACGCAGCTCAAAACAGAATGGAGTGGTTGAAAGACGCAACAAAACATTAGTTGAAACTGCCAGGACGATGTTGATTAATGCTCAATTACCGGATTACCTCTGGGCTGAAGTTGTTTCAACCGCTTGCTACACCCAAAACCGCTGTATGATCACCAAAAGGCACAACAAAACCCCATATGAACTTGTTCATAGACGAAAACCAAACATAAATTACTTTCATGTATTTGGGGCCCTCTGTTACCCAAATAATGACCGTGATAACCTTTGAAAGTTGAAAGCCAAAGCTGATATTGGAATATTTGTTGGATACTGTGAGAATTCTAAAGGATTTCACATATGGAACCGTCGAACCCGAAAAATTCAAGAGACAATACATGCTCATTTCGATGAACTTACGGATATGGCTTCTGAGCAAAGCAGCTTAGGACCCGATTCAAACCGTCTGAACTTTCCTGATCATTCAGCTGCACCACTATTTCTCAACCGCAAGGACTTGGAAGATTTGTTTGCCCCACTATTCGATGATTCGTTCATTCATCGTGCTCCTGAGATATCCACCAGTTCCGCTGCAAACCCTGTTCAAATACAGGTGCCTGATACAACAACAACGACATCTACCACAGTTGCTACAGACGCACCTCCAACGGACCCATCATCATGAGTCAGTCAAACAACTTCTAACACCGAGACTGCAGCTGAAGATCCTCTAACACCTTCTGAAGTACCCACACCCGCAGACTATGACAGAAACGCTCTTTTCAATCCATTTGCTCTGACTCCCACCATTCCAGATTCTGCCGAGTCATCAACGAGTAATTTGGATCCGTCAAACATGCACCAAAATTTTCAACACTACCCTTCAACCCACAAGTGGACTAAGGATCACCCTTTAGTGAACGTGATTGGAAATCTAGATAATCCGGTCATGACACGCAAGAGACTCCAAACGGACGGTGAAACTTGCATTTATGCACTCACCGTTTGTCAAACTGAACCGAAAAACATTAAGGAAGCTCTCACTTACGACAATTGGATTGAGTCAATGCAAGAAGAACTCGATCAATTCAAGCGTCTAGAAGTTTGGGAATTGGTAGAAAGACCAACTGGAGTTTACGTCGTCGGCCTGAAATGGATCTGGAAGAACAAGTTGGATGCTGATGGGACAGTTATTCGTAATAAATCTCGTTTGGTTGCTAAAGGATTCAGTCAAGAAGAGGGTATCGACTTTGAGGAATCTTTCGCACCAGTGGCAAGACTTGAAGCCGTTCGTATGTTTCTGGCATATGCAGCTCACAAGAATATCACTGTATATCAAATGGACGTGAAGACGACATTTCTGAATGGACAACTCCTTGAAGAGGTGTATGTCACACAACCAGACGACTTCGTGGACCCAGAACATCCGAATCACGTGTACCGGCTTAAGAAAGCCCTCTATGGCCTTAAACAAGCCCCGAGGGCATGGTACGATAAACTGTCTGCATTCCTGATTGCTAATCATTTTACAAAAGGTTCTGTTGATCCAACATTGTTTATACAAAAACACGGGGAGGACATCTTAATTGTTCAAATCTATGTGGATGATATCATTTTTGGTTCAACCCATAAGAAATACTCAAATGCTTTTGCTAAATTAATGAAACATAACTTTGAGATGTCCATGATGGGTGAACTTAAGTTCTTCTTAGGACAGCAAGTTCATCAATCACCCCGAGGTATTTTCTTAAGCCAGTCCAAATATGCACAAGAGATTTTGAAAAAGCATGGCATGACAAGTAGTGACACCTATAATACACCAATGTCTGCATCATCCCCTAAGCTAGATGCTGATTTACATGGGACACAGACTGACCCTACCAAATAATGTAGTATGATTGGGTCACTCATGTAAAACCCGAAAAAGATCTAAAACATGTGAAAAGACCATAATGCCCCTACAAATAAAAACTTTAACATAATAAGTCCATAATGCACCAAATTGATTCCAAAGCTTAGTAAACTAATAAACTATGATTTCAAATTATGCTAAGTTACTTATAGCATATAAATTAAATCGCGTGGACCCTCCAATACATAGTTTAGCCGAATTATTTAACTTGTGCACTAAATATCTTCTTTTAAATTTCAAATCATGCACTAACATGGAAACATTCAATCACCATTAAACTATGATTTGGTCCACACTCTAGCCGATTTAAGTAATACATGTACATGGTATCTTTGAATTTTAAATTACAAAAGTTATCCTTGGAAAACTCTTAATATGATTCGGCCATATCTTAACCAACCGAGTTTCTTGGCCTAAAAATCCTCCTCAATCACACGACTTACTCCATATAACACCCTCCACACCTCCATAATTCCCTCACCAAGCAACCGAATACTTTGAAAACCTTAGAAAACTTTATATCGGCTGCTATCACTGAAATCCGATCACTCCAAGCCTCAAACCGAGTTCTTGTAAATCCTTGACGTCTCGAAGAAACTAAGAAGGTCTATTGAAGGGTTGCTGTGGTGTGTACGACCCCAGGAGGTCTTGTAGTTGTCAAAGACTCGATATATGAGGTAATCGCCATATCTCTTTGAAACCGATCATTTTACACTTGTTCTTATAATCTTCTGGTATTCTTAACACCCAAATCGACCTAGGAAACGTAGAGTTGGAGGCGTTTTTTGGCTGAGCTCGATCAGTAGCATCCTTTCTATATCGCGACTGAGTTTAGAGAGGTATATTCGTTTTGAATCTAACCGCCATATATATCCTTCGTATATTGTTTATTCACTCTTCGTATTCCATTTGTGATCCATGAAATCGTATACAAGATCTAAGAAGGGCGTTGTGTGATCGTGGTTCCCTTTTGACTTCGGTTCGACTCATATCGTCATACGCCTCGATCTCTCGACTAAAGTCTGGTTCGATGCTCTCCTTACATCTCTTGTATCATATAATTGTCATACATGTCGAGCAAAAAGGACCATGCAAGTTTATTATATCGTTTTATGAATACATAAAGTAATGTCGACATGAATCTAAAATAGTGGCATACGTTCGATCTGAATGTGTAACCTGCTGTCACGTACGTTTAATATGATCATGGTAGTCTAATGAATGTATAATACAAACCTAAAAAGATCTATGTCGTGTATTGTGAATTTTGGCAAACCGGGTTTAATATAAGCATGTATCGATCGATTTAGGGTTTCGAAGGGATCGAAATTGTCATTTTTGAAACTTTGGGGGTGCGTTTGAAACATGACCGAACTCATGTAACTCGTACAATATAAGTTGAAGGGATATTTGTGTAACTTTGGTATTTAAAGAGGGTATTTTATGAAATATAACAAGTATGGATCGAATATTAAAGATAGAGGGACTTAAATTGTAATTTTGGAAAGTTAAGGGTAAACCATGTATTTAAGGGTTAAAAGTTATTTTGGAAAGTTAAGGGACCAAACGTGTGTTTATTATTAAGTAAAGGATTAAAACATAAATAAGAGGACCAAATATGTAAATATGTTATCTTGGAGGGCTTAACTTGTAAATCTCATAATTTAAAGGTCAAATCGTACAATATGAAAAGTTGAGGATATAATGTGTAATTTGGGAAAACAAGGGGCTTAATATGTAACTATAAATATCATGAGGACTAAAAGTGTGACTTTGGAAATATTACTAAACAAGGAAACTTTCTAAAAGTGGAAACTTACTAAATATGGAAACCTGCCTAAAATGGAAAGTTACTTAAAATGGGAAGTGTTGTAACACTTGTCTACCCCTCTAGGTGTGAAGAAGGAGAGGAACTGAGTCCGTTCTGTCTTATTCATTGTGTTTTGTGCTTTGCTGGAATAAGGTACAGATATTCTGCCCTTTTTAATAAGGTGCCTTCAGTCTTTTGAACACTGATTTGATTTGACCTTGACCTTTGCTATGAACCTTTGACATATGAACCTTTGATATGAACCTTGAGAGTTGGACTATGACTATATGAACCTTTGCTTTAATATGAACCTTTGATATTTGAATCTTTGACCTTTGACCCCAGTTTGATACTACGAGCCAAATTTGTTTCCTAGCCATGAAGGTAACATGGCCATGTCATTGATGCACCAGTGGCATGACTCTAGTGTACTCGAGTGATGTTGTACACCGTCCCCATTTTGATTTGATATGAGCTCACTATGATTTGTTATGGCCAATATGATTTGTTTGGGGGGCGTATGGATGCATCCTAGATTTGATTTGTATGTGATTTGATATATTTGTATTTGGTGACTGATGATGGGTGCAATCCACGTCTTTCACAAGATTTGGGAGCTGATCACTCCAATTTGATACATGAGGACACCCCTCATATTATCTGGTTACTATAGAGGCATCCCCTCTGGACTACTACAGGATTTGGATATTTGATTTGTTTGGGCTCGTGGTGGATGACTGTCCTAACCTTTACTCTTGTACCTTATTTATTATCTCTTGCATTATGCTTCATTTGTTCGTTTCCGTTTATTATATATATCTGTTCACTGGGCTTTTTAAGCTCAGCCGCACGTTTTCTTTCCGTGTGCGGCAGGTTTTAGTTGGAAGCTGGGTATGAGTGAAGAGACCTTTGGAATTAGAAGACCTTGATAGTTTTTCGGAAGTAGAAGTTTTTAGAAGGATTTGCGTTGACAGACATAGTATTTAGTTTTGTTTCTTATTTGTAACCTTGTAGCTTCAGTATATCATTTGTAACCTTTGAATTTCTATTGTATTATTTAAGTCGTATGTTATGCTTGCCTTTGATATGTCACCATTTGCGTGACACTTCTACTCTTGTCGGGTTGGGGTGTTACAATTATGGTATCAGAGACAGGTTTGCGACTTGTAGTACATCTACCCTTGGCCTGTGTAAGTTAGGACCCCTAAGTTTCCACTGTAGGCGCTCGTAGGATAACCTTTGCGAAGTTGCGTAAGATTTTCCCATAGAAACATAAGTCATAACCGGTGAGGAATGGGTAGTCTAGGACATCCATGTGAGTAGTATTTGCTTCCGCATCACTCTGAATCTTGCCTTTGCCTTTAGTCATGCCTTATAAGAACGTTTGTCTCGGAAGACGAGGAAGTCTTACCTCCCGTCATTTTAATGATGAACCTTGTATGTTAACCAATTTCCTTTGGAAGGATTTGATATTGGTAGTTGTCCAGTTCGGAATTGTTATCTGAGCATGTTGATGCTAATAACTGATATTCCTTACATCTCACCTCAGACAGTTAAACGATGTTCGTATTACTATCGGTGCACACCCTACCATTCCTATGTTATAAGCTAAACAAGATTTCAATCCTTTGAACTGTTCATGATTCTAACCTTCAATTTGATATAATTAACCTTGATATATTCTAATACTCTCCCATCCCACACTTTGATGAATCATGTACCTAAATTTGATATGTAAACTATCCGTATGATTTGACAACCACATTCGTTCTGAGAATCCGCTTACCTTGGATGTATTGGACTTTGAAGTCTTTTGATTTTGGATGGGTGGCTTCCGTGAAGCTACCGTAGACTACAATATTTGGAAATGTGACCTTTCACAATCTGCTTCACCATATGTTGATATGATATTCTCAATCATTTGAATCTGTTATGATTATTGTGCTATGAAGCACATACTCCGATCTCTTTGATTCCCAATTTTCTCCTAACGCCTGTTAATATCCACTCTTGGAAAGCTCCGACATTTGGAAGTTTTGTGGTACGAATTCCTGGTGTTCCTGATGAACCTTTTGAGATCCGAACTAATCTGAATTTGGCGAAACCACGATACTGAAGAAGTTAAGAGATTGTAGGAACTGATGGAATATGAGTTTGTTCACTTCAGTGATCTTTTGAATGCTCCTGTTGGTTTATGAAGAAGAAAGAGAGAAGTGTGCGGCGGCGCATCGACCATCGTGAATTTTAACCGTAATCGTTATTCCATTTCCGCGTATCAATATTTGATTCATTCTACCTTTGAAACTCCGTAGCAGACGACCTCACTTGAGTCCGAAAGACTGAAGAAGCAACCACAAGAACATCTGAGAAGGAAGTTGATTAGTTGAGATTAAGTTCCGCGAAGCATTAACAATTTGATTTGTGAAGAGAAAGATTTGTAATATGAAGTTTTTCCCTAAGAAGATTTCCTGAAGTTACTTTAGTACCCGTGTGACCACTATGAGTTTTGAATGATGTAAATTGTATTGGCTAGAAGATTCATGTTTCCGCAAGTATTCGGACAATTGTCATAGTATGACAGTATGTTTGTGCTCAGAGACGAACGAGGAACACGTTGACCATTTTTAGTATGAAGTGAACCGACCCTTTGTTCTAGGAGAATAGATTTACTTGACGATCAGAGATTGTAGCAGACAACACCACCAGGTATCCGATGACTAAAGAGCTCCCACAAAAAGGACCAAGACTGAAGACCATTGTCAGAGTTAGAAAACTTGTAGAAGCGTTGCAGAAGAGGTTCGTGAAAGGCGTTACCAAGAGAGAAGCATGTGAGGAGAAGACAGACTGAGATGAGATTCGATTATACCTCAAGCAGCACGTGGAGATTTCAGTTGGGCATCAAGACGACCAGACCATAGAAGATGAGCTTTCAGCACATAAACCAGGAAGTCCACAGCAGTTTGAGTTGGTGAATTTAGAATCATGCTAGAAGACCTGTAGGAGACACGCAACCTTGTTTCTCTAGTCATTTTAGTTGTACTAAGATGAATTGAGAGCTGAAGCAGACTCACAAATGGAGGAATGCAAGGTGATCACGTCAGAGATTCACGCTACCACACCGAAGTGTCCAGAAGAAGTGTCGAAGACTTGAGGAACCAGACTCAAGTTTATGATTTCCTTTTCACCCTATGATCGTATGATTAGACAAGAGAGCGACTACTTGGAATTTGAAAAGATTCGAGATCATTTTGTAGTAAACGTTTGGACTTGGAAGATTTGATTTTTGTAAAGGATGAAGATATTGAAGACGTAATTCATTTCCTCTTAAACCACTTAAGTTTCCGTTACCTTTCGATAGGATCTTTTGAATGAGCCTTACCCTATTAGAAATTCCGTTCTGTGTTCGTTATGCATTTGTTTGGACGATGGTTTCGTTATGAGAAGGATGATGAATTGTGGAAGACCTAACGTTTCGACGACGAGTTTCATTTTGAGGTGTACACATTTTCGTTACGCTTTTTGTACGTTCAATTCCTCCGATTTAGAATCCGTAGTGATGTTTATTTTGGACCAACCTCAGGAGGTAGAAAGACTGATAGGTGGTTAATATAAGTAGTTATGTTCGCGACTTGAGATAAAGTATGACCATCATGATGGTATACTCATATGATGCTGGTATTATGACGGTTCGCGAACGTGATAATACTTACGTCATATGACGTACCTTCATTGTGTTCATAGGATATTTCGAGGAGTACTTTAGAAACCTTAGAATCTTGATTAGAGATGTGAGAATTTTTGCATTAGTAAGATTTTAGGTTCATTCTACCGATGCGTTCAACCTGTTTTCACCATTATATGATTTGATACGTTTGGAGACCCGACACGCGTTTGTTGACCTCTATACTTCCGATAAGAACCTTAGGTTCGGTTGTAGAGCTTCTACCGTCTGTTTCCATCAATATGAATTCGATCCATTTCTATGAAGGAGTACACCTATATTCTGCTATATATACGTTTCGCATTCGTTGAATCTGTTCATTTGATCTGACATGAGTTGAGATATGAGATTGAGAATTCTGAGGAAACAAGATTTGTTTATTTGTGAGAATACCTTGGAAAGGTTATTTTGAGGCTGAGACTATTTGAAAATCTGAAGAGTTGAACGTGTTTACTACTCTCATGTTGCTATAATCCAATACGATCTCATTTGATTTGTCTATCTCTATCCTACAGACGAATATCCGTCAAACCAACAATTTCCTTATATCTCTCCCGATGAGATGCGATTATCACCTATTAAGTCTCGCATATTACTCTTTTGATGTGAATCCTGAAACAACAAGCCCTTCTGAGGAAGCCAGGACTATTCGATCGACAAGTTCGAGATATGAGAAACAAAGTAATTCTGTTAGTAAAGATTCTTTGGAAGAATCACCCAGAGCGAGAAGCCACCTGGGAAACCGAAGAGTCGATACGAGCTAGCTGCCTTCATTTTGTGTTCTGACCCGATGCGTCCCTATTTAAATTCAGTTCCATTTCATTCCTACTTCTTTGCAAATTTCGAGGACGAAAATTTTCTGTTAGAGGGGAAGAGTTGTAAAACCCGAAAAAGATCTAAAACATGTGAAAAGACCATAATGCCCCTACAAACAAAAACTTTAACATAATAAGTCCATAATGCACCAAATTGATTCCAAAGCTTAGTAAACTAATAAACTATGATTTCAAATTATGCTAAGTTACTTATAGCATATAAATTAAGTCGCGTGGACCCTCCAATACATAGTTTAGCCGAATTATTTAACTTGTGCACTAAATATCTTCTTTTAAATTTCAAATCATGCACTAACATGGAAACATTCAATCACCATTAAACTATGATTTGGTCCACACTCTAGCCGATTTAAGTAATACATGTACATGGTATCTTTGAATTTTAAATTACAAAAGTTATCCTTGGAAAACTCTTAATATGATTCGGCCATATCTTAACCAACCGAGTTTCTTGGCCTAAAAATCCTCCTCAATCACACGACTTACTCCATATAACACCCTCACACCTCCATAATTCCCTCACCAAGCAACCGAATACTTTGAAAACCCTAGAAAACTTTATATCGGCTGCTATCACTGAAATCCGATCACTCCAAGCCTCAAACCGAGTTCTTGTAAATCCTTGACGTCTCGAAGAAACTAAGAAGGTCTATTGAAGGGTTGCTGTGGTGTGTACGACCCCAGGAGGTCTTGTAGTTGTCAAAGACTCGATATATGAGGTAATCGCCATATCTCTTTGAAACCGATCATTTTACACTTGTTCTTATAATCTTCTGGTATTCTTAACACCCAAATCGACCTAGGAAACGTAGAGTTGGAGGCGTTTTTGGCCGAGCTCGATCGGTAGCATCCTTTCTATATCGCGACTGAGTTTAGAGAGGTATATTCGTTTTGAATCTAACCGCCATATATATCCTTCGTATATTGTTTCCTCACTCTTCGTATTCCATTTGTGATCCATGAAATCGTATACAAGATCTAAGAAGGGCGTTGTGTAATCGTGGTTCCCTTTTGACTTCGGTTCGACTTATATCGTCATACGCCTCGATCTCTCGACTAAAGTCTGGTTCGATGCTCTCCTTACATCTCTTGTATCATATAATTGTCATACATGTCGAGCAAAAAGGACCATGCAAGTTTATTATATCGTTTTATGAATACATAAAGTAATGTCGACATGAATCTAAAATAGTGGCATACGTTCGATCTGAATGTGTAACCTGCTGTCACGTACGTTTAATATGATCATGGTAGTCTAATGAATGTATAATACGAACCTAAAAAGATCTATGTCGTGTATTGTGAATTTTGGCAAACCGGGTTTAATATAAGCATGTATCGATCGATTTAGGGTTTCGAAGGGATCGAAATTGTCATTTTTGAAACTTTGGGGGTGCGTTTGAAACATGACCGAACTCATGTAACTCGTACAATATAAGTTGAAGGGATATTTGTGTAACTTTGGTATTTAAAGAGGGTATTTTATGAAATATAACAAGTATGGATCGAATATTAAAGATAGAGGGACTTAAATTGTAATTTTGGAAAGTTAAGGGTAAACCATGTATTTAAGGGTTAAAAGTTATTTTGGAAAGTTAAGGGACAAAAAATGTGTTTATTATTAAGTAAAGGATTAAAACATAAATAAGAGGACCAAATATGTAAATATGTTATCTTGGAGGGCTTAACTTGTAAATCTCATAATTTAAAGGTCAAATCGTACAATATGAAAAGTTGAGGATATAATGTGTAATTTGGGAAAACAAGGGGCTTAATATGTAACTATAAATATCATGAGGACTAAAAGTGTGACTTTGGAAATATTACTAAACAAGGAAACTTTCTAAAAGTGGAAACTTACTAAATATGGAAACCTGCCTAAAATGGAAAGTTACTTAAAATGGGAAGTGTTGTAACACTTGTCTACCCCTCTAGGTGTGAAGAAGGAGAGGAACTGAGTCCGTTCCATCTTATTCATTTTGGTTTGTGCTTTGCTTTGGAATAAGGTACAGATATTCTGCCCTTTTTAATAAGGTGCCTTCAGTCTCTTGAACACTGATTTGATTTGACCTTGACCTTTGCTATGAACTTTTGACATTTGAACCTTTGACATTTGAACCTTTGATATGAACCTTGAGATTCGGACTATGACTATATGAACCTTTGCTTTAATATGAACCTTTGATATTTGAATCTTTGACCTTTGACCCCAGTTTGATACTACGAGCCAAATTTGTTTCCTAGCCATGAAGGTAACATGGCCATGTCATTGATGCACCAGTGGCATGACTCTAGTGTACTCGAGTGATGTTGTACACCGTCCCCATTTTGATTTGATATGAGCTCACTATGATTTGTTATGGCCAATATGATTTGTTTGGGGGGCGTATGGATGCATCCTAGATTTGATTTGTATGTGATTTGATATATTTGTATTTGGTGACTGATGATGGGTGCAATCCACGTCTTTCACAAGATTTGGGAGCTGATCACTCCAATTTGATACATGAGGACACCCCTCATATTATCTGGTTACTATAGAGGCATCCCCTCTGGACTACTACAGGATTTGGATATTTGATTTGTTTGGGCTCGTGGTGGATGACTGTCCTAACCTTTACTCTTGTACCTTATTTATTATCTCTTGCATTATGCTTCATTTGTTCGTTTCCGTTTATTATATATATCTGTTCACTGGGCTTTTTAAGCTCAGCCGCACGTTTTCTTTCCGTGTGCGGCAGGTTTTAGTTGGAAGCTGGGTATGAGTGAAGAGACCTTTGGACTTAGAAGACCTTGATAGTTTTTCGGAAGTAGAAGTTTTTAGAAGGATTTGCGTTGACAGACATAGTATTTAGTTTTGTTTCTTATTTGTAACCTTGTAGCTTCAGTATATCATTTGTAACCTTTGAATTTCTATTGTATTATTTAAGTCGTATGTTATGCTTGCCTTTGATATGTCACCATTTGCGTGACACTTCTACTCTTGTCGGGTTGGGGTGTTACAACTCATGTATCTAAAAGCAAGTAGACCAGACATAGTATTTGCCACATATCTTTGCTCCCGCTATCAGTCTAGACCAACTGAACGACACGTCTCTAAGGTTAAGAGAATCCTTTGATACATAAAAGGAACCATTCACTTGGGGATCTGGTATCTGAAGGATTCTGGCTTTGAACTAATTGCTTTTTCAGACGCTAATCATGCAGGATGCTTAGACACAAGGAAAAGTACATCTGGGGGAGTGCAATTCTTAGGTGACAAGCTTGTATCTTGGCAGTCAAAGAAACATGATTGTACATCACTGTCATCCACTGAATCAGAATACGTCGCCATGTCAGCATGCTGTGCTCAAGTCATCTGTGTTAGGAATATAATTATTCATATGAAGAATCGGTTACCCCGTGTACTCATTAGCATTGAATAGCTCGTAGGATTATTAGTTGTAAGTTAATATAGATTAGTTATTATAGAACTCGTGGAGTGGGTCGGGTCTTTACCCACTGTTAGCTCGCTCCACAGCCCACTCGGGGCACATATGCTAGCACTTAAATACCCCTCTCCACCTAGGGAGAGGGTTGGAACTCTTCACACATTCAACTAATACATATTACTTTCTCTCTCTAGTTCCCAACTTCCTCCCTTTCTCTCTCTAGACTTTCGGCCAAATCACCATAGAATACATGTTATATGTTTATGAATATGCTACAACTGGTATCAGAGCCATGGTTAGGTTCGAGTGATTGCATATTCACGGATTTGTGGTGTGATTTTGGCATTTTTGGTTGGTGTTGTGTCGACTTGAAAAAAGGACACAAATCACGATTTAAGCTTTGTTTGTGGTTTAATTCGTTAAAAACTTGTACTTTTGTGTTCGCAAAACTATCTTGCATCTTTTTTGACAACATACAGTCATGTGGTGTTAGTTATTGGAAGATTAGAAGATTTTTCTTGACTGCGGTTTGTGTTTCGGTAGTACATTCTTCACTGCGGTTTGTCTCTCGATAGTACGTTCTTGATTGCGGTTTGTGTTTTTTTGGGTAAGAACTTGTTGCGGTTTGACCTGTTTTGGGATTGCGGTTTGGATTTTAACTAAAACGGGAAAAAGACAAAACGCAGTTGAAAGTGACGTTTTGTCCTTTGCGGTTTGTCGTTTTGTCATGCGGTTTGACTTCTTGCGGTTTGAGGTATTGCGGTTTGACTTATTGCGGTTTAACCTTCTGCGGTTTAGCTTTTCTGCGGTTTAACCAGTTCTGCGGTTTGACCAGTCTTGCGGTTTGACCAGTATTGCGGTTTGTCGTTCAGTGCTGCGGTTTGGTTTCTGCGGTTTGTGGATTTTTGTGGTTTGTGTTTTCTGCGGTTTGTGGTACTCTGCGGTTTGAGTTTTCTGCGATGTGTGGTATTGCGGTTTGAGTCTTCTGTAGTTTGTGATATTCTATGGTTCGTGTCTTCTGCGGTTTGTGGTACTGCGGTTTGAGGTCTCTGCGGTTTGACCAAACTTGACTTTTTACGTCAAAACTTCAAACGACCATAACTTTTGAACCGTAACTCCGTTTTCAGCGAATTACCTGTCAAAACGACCGTGAGACCGAGGAGAAGGACACGTTGATTAAACTTATTCATTCAACCCAACTTTCAAAGCCTGAAATCGCTCCAAAATGAAGTTATTGAGGTTTTAAGTTTTCAGACCATGATTTCACCGTAACAACTTGCATCAACCAAACCAAATCACAACTATACAATAGATCACCAAGTCTACCATACTTTCATCATAAAACATTCAAGCAATCATTATCATTTCATGGTTTATTCTTGATTATTTGTAAAATCTCGCGAAAGAATCTATTTCTCGGTTTAAATCATAGAATTGTAAAATCCCGTGCACGGTTACATCATGTCTACTACTTCAGATTCCTTCATATCTGAGGTACTCAAGTTGTACGATACGTATGATAAACAAAAGACTTCCAATTCTGTACAACAAATAAACGTATGTGATTCTGATAATGCTAATATGGAATTGTTGTGCTCGAATTCTCAAGGGAAAGAGGTTCATCAGTCACTAATGTTGCCTAATGCAAAGGAAAGTTGCATTGAGTGTTTTCGATCACTTCATTCACATCTCAAGGTTCTCTTTGAAAAACCTGGATACTTGGGAGGATACACACGGGTTTTCGCAACACTCATTGGTCAAGATGTTCAGGATTTCACAGTCAAAATGATTTTGTATTTAGATCAACTTGAACAAAAACTTGACAAATGAGAATTTTCTGAAGTTAGATCCATGGCGGTCTTTTGTGTGATCAACAACCAACTCCAAGTGTTCATTGATTCGCAATTCACTACGGATTATGATTATGATAGTGAAATGACGAAAAAGTGCTTTGCTAACTACACTGGAATCGAGGTTAACATGTTCAGAGAAACATTACTCCAACACATGGGTAATGTTAAGAAGTACATTGAGGAAAGAGCACAACACAAACTAAAGTATGACATCAAGATGAATGAAAGTCGGATGCAATCAAGAGAGATTAAGGTTGATTCGAGTAAAGCACTGGGTGCTAGTTCAGTTGTCACAGAATGCAGTGGGACAAAGTCAGATAAGCATGATACAAGCAGCAGTTATGTGACTCATATCACACATGGTGTGGATCCTTGCTAGTGAACAACAACATACTGATCAATCTGAACCTGTTTTTGACACATATCTGTTGGAAAAGCCTGATAGCAATACCACTCCTGATTTAACAAATATGAGTCATAAGGGGGGAGAAATTGACCAGGATGTTGAACATGATCAAGTTATAAGTCCTTTGGTTAAGGCTGAGCTTTTCAAAACGAATGATATGGTTGAAAAAGAAGTTTATAATGAACTTTCAAACAGATTCTTACAACTTGAAAAACATTGTATTTCACTTGAAATATCAATACAACAAAAGGAAGAAAGTCTTCAAACTAACAAACCATGTAATAATCCGGAATTTCCTGAATTTCGTGAATTTTTTGAGATAAACGATTTGAAAGCTCAGCTACAAGCCAAAAACTTAACGATCAACAATTTGAAAACTCGAATTAATATGCATGAGAAAAGTAATGAAGCCAAGGTTAAACATGACATTGATGCAATTGAAACAAGAAACATCGAATTGGAACTTAAAGTGGCTAAATTACTTAAGGAAAATGATGCTTTGAAAAAACATTACAAAGACCTGTATGATTCTATCAAAGAAACAAGAACTAAGACTACAGAACAAACAACTTCTTTGATTGCAAAAAATGATGAATTCAAAGCTCAACTTCAGGAAAAGGGTTTTACAATTGCAGCGTTGAAAAACGAGTTAAGAAAATTGACAGGAAATAGTGTGAACACTAAGTTTGCAAAACCATCAATCTTGGGGAAACCACCACTTAGAAACCAATCAGTTGTTAGACAACCGACTGCGTTTAGATCTGAACGACCAAAATCCTCAAAACCACGGTTTGCCTCCCAAGTTGATTCGAAACAAGTTTTGTCAAAACCAGTCACTTCACAGTCTAGACCTAAGGAAAGGGAATATATGCTTGCAAAACCTCATCATATGAGTGCCTCTAGTTCTTCTAGGATTAGTTCAAAGCATGTGTCATGTGTGACACCAAAAGAACAGGTTAGACATTAATACATTGTTCAGAATCAAAACCTAGCGGATGCTAAGAAAAACACACATGAAAAGACTAGGACTTTGCTTGTTTCTAAGAGTAGTTACGTGTCGATCAAAGAAATTCCCGTAGCAGATCACTCTAAGAATCCTAGATCTTTTTCTGAATCCAAACACTTTGTTTTCTCGATTTGTCAGAAATGTGTTTTTAACAATGCTGCAAAAATCGTGAATCGGTAGCGTGGCGGTCGACTACCCTGCAGCGATTAATCGGCCAAGGCGGGATTAATCGGATTGGCATTTTTTGCATGTTTTGGATATTTCTGGAGACCAAACTAAATATCGTAACTTATTCCAAGCCTACTATGTTTCCAAACCTCAATAAAAGGCTCCAATTCTGATTATGAGGCTCATTATGTGTTATAAATGAAATAAACGATCCCCAAATTAAGTAGAATGCCTAAATTTTTATTTTTTTTAAAGCTGACCGATACGGCCGATTTTTGGCCCATTTTTTGCCCAGACCGATTTTTTGACCGATATTCAAAATTCTACAAGGTCGAAGGCCGATAAGCGATATATCGGCGATTAATCGGCCGATACAGCCGATTTTTGCTACATTGGTTTTTAATGCAAATCATGATGATTGTGTAACAAAATTCTTGAAGAAAGTGAATGCTCGTGCTAAGGTTCAATCCCCTAAGACTAGAAACAACAACAAGCCCGTAGGACCAAAGAGATATACTCAGAAACCTGGTAGGAAGATTGCTAAAGGACAAAGGTTTTCTCTCAACATGTCTTCCACTGTGCATGAGAAACCAAACACTCCTAGATCTTGTCTTAGGTGGATACCGACGGGTAGAATTTTTAAGATTGTTGGTCTTAGATGGATACCAATTAGAAAGATGTTCACTGAGTGCAAAACCAAGGTTGACAGTGAAACCCCAAATGGTTTAAATGCTGATATCACTAACCCTTATAAATGCAAACAAACTCTTAATGTCAATGCAGTAAGTCCTTACTTAAGTGCATGTACATTATTCACTCATATTAAGGAAAGACTCAGGGTTTGGGTGCCGAAAAGATTGATATCTCATGAAGTAGGGGTTCAATCAATTCAAGCTTGATGAACATCATCGACAATGACTTTTGAACAAATCAGTTCAAGCCTCGTTCTTCAACGACAGATGACGTCTGTTCACATCAGTTCAGGCCTCGTTCTAAAACGACATATGACGTCTGTTCACATCAGTTCAGGCCTCGTTCTTCAACGACAATGATGTTTGAACACATCAGTTCAAGCCTCGTTCTTCATCGATATATGATGTCTGTTCACATCAGTTCAGGCCTCGATCTTCAACGACAATGACGTTTGAACATATCAGTTCAAGCCTCGTTCTTCAACGACAGTGACGTTTGAACACTGCAGTTCAAGCCTCGGGCCTCAATGTCAACATAATGGCATCTGCTGACAACTCTTCAGGCCCCTTTCATCAAAGAAAAGAAAAGTGTACGCTTAAGTACACTTTATCTTCAGAAGAAGAGAAATCTTCTTGTTTATGATCATTGTCATCAACAAGCTTCATGCTCTTCCCATGCTCATTCAGTCATCAAGTGGATCAACGTACATTAGAGTATATTCTTATTCACTCGTTCAATCAAAAATGGCAGTTATATGCAATTTTTGAGGGGGAGAAGGGTGAATAAACAAAATGTCAGTTATCAAGTGGATCTACTTACCGTTGATGGTATTATTATTCACTCGCTCAATCAAAAATGGCAGTCATATGCAATTTTTGAGGGGGAGAAGGGTGAATAAACTACATGTTGATTGAGATTTGAGAAATGGTTATACGACTCTCCTTCAACACCTAATGTTCCACTTATTCCTCAAGGTGTTGAAAATGACTCTCATGATATTGAAGCTGCACGCTTGAATAATGATCCGTTCTTGGGTATTCCTTTCCCAGAACCAGGTTCTGAAGAATCTCCTTATTCACGGATTGTTGTTCCCTCCAATGTGCACTCTGTAAATCAACCACAAGAACATAAAGAAAAAGTCGGCTAAAACGTCAAAACGGCTAAGAGTTTGGACATGGAATGTCAAGTGATCATGGAGTTTATTTGGCATCCCTTATTTGAGATTGAAGTGGGTTTAACGAAGGATTCTACTTATTTCATCATCGAGACTTCATCTATCGATTGATGACTTGCTTGAAGTTATAAAATTTATGATTTGGACTTGGATTATCTAGTTATACCCGATGTAAGGAGTTACATTGTAGTTCTCACGGGTTATAGCTATCACTTCAAGGAGTTACATTGTAGTGCTCAGTGTCACACGCAGATGCAGATGTGGATAGTCTCAAGAGGTATTGTACTTGCTTTGGCTCTTAGTTAAGTATATAAGGGTACTTAGGGGTTTTCTTCTGCATCGTTCTTCAATCAACAACAGTGCAAGCTTGAGTAACAAATTTGGGGAATTCTTCATCAGTTTCAAGTTTGGTATATTGGGTTTACTTCACCAAGTGGTCACAGCAATAGCCGACAGAACATAAAGGTTGATAAAGATAGTCAGAGAGCGTTTCAGTAGCTGTTGATTCTCACAAGATACATTTGAGCCAATTTTGTTCTTCTCACAAGATTTCAAGTATATGTGCGTAAAATGTGTTGCTGATTCTGAGGTATCAAAACCAGCAAGGGGGAAGGAGACATACATCGGAATGCACAACGAGTACACGTGATGAACTTTATACTTCTTCTTAGTTGAAGTTATTCCAGGAAGACAAATGTCATGACCGCAGAGAAAATCAGTGTCTTAACTCGTGGCTTTTGGTGTATTATTCCAACTACGTGGGGGAAGAGATGTAAGAAACAGTTTCCGATGATAAAAGAGGTTCACAATGGCAATTTCCTGAATGGAGAAAAGGGTATTTTTGGGTCTTAATTGATCTTGATGTTACGTTTTCGTCTTCATTTATGGGATTGAGTGTGTGCTTTAGGTTTTTGGGCTTCATACAATGAGACTGATTGCATCACTTCAACTACTTGGGGGAAGTGGTCTCTGGATACTTTTGGTATGCATTACTTCAGACTTTAGCGGGAAGAAATGTGAGAAGAATTATTCAAGTGTGAGATGATACACTGCTGATCTATTTGATGATCCCCCGAACGGTGAATCACGATGATTACTCTTAAAAGGAGCAGCAATATTTGATGTGGTTTGCTACGGTTTCCGCTGTACACTTACCTTATGTAAGCTTGAAAGAGGGCTTTGAAACTGCTCAAAAGAAGATTGTCGGTTTGGGGGGAAGCTATCAAAGCTTCACAATTGAGAAGGCTCAAGTTCAGACGATTATTCAGGAGCCTCAAATGCTTTGGTGGTGAAAGTTTAAGAGATGTTGACTACAGATTTCTACAACGTACAGAACGTATCCTCATTTTGGTATTCATGTCAACATCTTCTTAAATTGAATAATATAGTTTATACATATCTTATACCAAAATGTAAATAGAAAATATATAACCAAAATGTAAATAGAAAATTATAAAACCAAGAAAAACCATAAAAAAATCAGAAAAATAGAAAATACCAAAAATAGCTTTTCAAGGCATGTCTTCTGGTATCGATAACATTTACGGTCCTAGAAATGTCATTCAATAATGACACGGGTCTTTAAATGAAGTTCGAGCAGAAGTTCAAAATGTTTTCAAAACATGCCTAAATGGCTTGCTATTACTTTAGATAGCAACCCACGTTTCAAAACGGGGAAAGTGCGTCGCCAAAAAGACGGTTGTTCCTCCCACTGGGTGAAGTTCACCCGGGCATGGATTACTTTATATCCATGTTTTCCCGATTTGATGTACATTTCAGTGCATCATTCCTCGTATAAGAAGAGAAGTCTTTTTTACATCGCCAAGTACTTTCCAATCTATGATTCTTCAGGAAAGTATTTGTATGAAAACTTGGTGGTACTATGATTTTTGAATATCAATCAGAATTGAATTTTTCATAAAAAAAATCTATCACTCAATCAATGACTACAGCTATTCCATTAGAAGACGGGTCATCGATTGTGGGGGAGAGTGATGATTTTCAAAATTCTATATCATCAAAACATGTTACTTTGTACCAAATAAGCAGTGAATTTTATGAAACTTGTTGCTTTGTGTCAGTGTATGATTTTTGTTAAATTCAAAATCTTCCAAACTTATCATACCTGACACTAACATTCTCCCTCATTGATTGAGGGGGAGCATCGTAATGTTCGATTACCAGAATATATGTTAAACCTGACCACATTTTATCCCAAATTTTCTAAACATATTTAAATCAATTGGGATCACAAATCTCAAATGGTTTGAAATTTTTGATCGGGGGAGAGAATGTGATTTAAATATGAAAATCTGATAAAAATGTGATCTTTTGGACTCAAGTGTAGTCTCTCCCATATGTGCTAAACTCTTTCGTATATCGATGCATATATTGAGGGGTGCAAATGATTTGTGATGGCAATTGTGGAAGAACACCAAAGACCGACCACTTTATTTAATGTACTGGAGTTATAAGGATGGTAAGGTTAGGTATAAGTTCCCACGATCCCGCCAGAGCTGGAGGGATCTACCCAGGGACAATCCACTTGTTAGTGTAGAAGTCCTTGGGTATGATTAAAAAAAGTAGACAAGTGAATAAGGGAAGAGTGCCGACTGAGATGGAGTTAGTACTGGAGCAAACCCAACAAGGTGCTAGTGATGAAGTCTCGGTAAGCGCTAAAGGGGTTGAAGAATGAAAAAGAAATGTAAAGATAAAGGGTAAAAAGAAAGAAGCCCTCCTTACACTCTATGCAGAAACCGGGTCAATACATATGCTGTCAGAATCACTTAGTTGATTGCTGACATTGAAGACAAGTATCATGGACCCAGTTATATGCTGCACAACCCTCCCTAGCCACTCAAGGTCCCTCAAAGGACTCTTGTTTCATTTTTCATGGAGATCAATACATGTCTATCGTCTCGCTCACTTCGAGTTAGATGATATTGAGAAGGTGGCAGTCCTCTCCAGCCTCCGATCACTAAATCAAAACGCACTATTGAGTCTAGAGCCAAGAGATCATCAATAAATCTCATTAGGACACACTTCCAATATGCTTGCTGTTTCATACACTGTGAAAAGTAAGAAAATATATGCTAAAGAGTCCTACGCATTATCCTTGTGGTATTGCCAGAACATCCGAGTGATACGTAAAGTATTCACAATGAAGATGGAAATCCTTCTTGAGCCAACATCAAGCAAGCTCTTGGTGGGTGACATGTGAGATCCTTCATGGATCAAGCTTGTGACAACTGGAAAGAAACGATGGGGCGATTCTCATTTAAATCAACCTTGTTCCAGGAAATGGATTGACGAATGCTTTTGGTAAACCTTTCAATGTGCTCACCAAATTGAGTTTCGATTACATTGATTGTGAGAAATTTCAAACAAAAGTGTTTATGACAGAAATGTGATTCAATGTATAAAACCCTCGTCGTGTTGCATAAAATGTTTATTCAGTGACACGCGAGTGATTTTTCTAATCAATTTCTCATCAATCAGTGGGTATTTAATTCACTGATTCACTCTACCGTGCTGTCTGCTTTGAGATGTTCCGGTATGAGAACATGCTTAGTATGATGATTCTGACATTAATTTGTTGGAAGACTCATTACTACAAGCTGGAAATTCCTGTCAAGGAGAATCTTCTTTAAAGGGGATTCTACCTGATCACAGGTCGGTCTTCACGGAACCGAAGGTTAATCCAACCACACCGAACGAATGACAAAGCCATATTCGTTCTCCAACTTTATTGCTAACTGTTTTATTTCAGATTCATATAAAGATGGTGATGGTGGTTCCTGATTCCAGTAGAGACGTGTCAATCCACACTCCATGCTCACACTTCTAATTCATTATCAAAGACATCATGATAAATGAAAGACCTACAACACAGCTTCTACAACTCTGATGATAGCTATCATGATTCAGAAAAGTGTGAGCATGCGAGTTCAACGGTCACAACAAATCACATGAAGGCAATATTACAACGGATGAGCTTGGAGATTTACGGTGACTGATGATCTCAAAGAATGCTCAAAGATCACAACTTCACACAGAGACGATGCTGAAAAGATGACAATCCATTACCTCATGCTCATACTACACCATCATCGTATTCAAAGAAGTCATGATAAATTAAAAGACCTTCAACACTGCTTCTGCAAACTCTGATGCTGAAAATCATGACCCAGAATAGTGTGAGCATGTCGGTTCAAAGATCAAACTATCACATGGAGACAATACTGCAAGAAGATGACTTGAAGATGTATGTTGGATGATATTCTCAAAGATTCATCAAAGATCGTCCAAGACAAAAGATCTGTCATCAAAAGTTCACTGCTGAAAGCACAAAGATCAATGACGTTGAAGAATCTAAGACTACGAGCTATGAAGTCAAGTTCAGAGGATAGAATGCTAGAATTCAAAATGTAATTTCCGGGGTGACCTCCCTTAGGGGGAGATTGTTAGGAATATAAATATTCATATGAAGACTCGGTCACCCCGTGTACTCATTAGCATTGAATAGCTCGTAGGATTATTAGTTGTAAGTTAATATAGATTAGTTATTATAGAACTCGTGGAGTGGGTCGGGTCTTTACCCACTGTCAGCTCGCTCCACAGCCCACTCGGGGCACATATGCTAGCACTATAAATACCCCTCTCCACCTAGGGAGAGGGTTGGAACTCTTCACACATTCAACTAATACATATTACTTTCTCTCTCTAGTTCCCAACTTCTTCCCTTTCTCTCTCTAGACTTTCGGCCAAATCACCATAGAATACATTTTATATGTTTATGAATATGCTACAATCTGGATGAGATCACAGCTGATGGATTACGGATACGTTTTCAATAAGATTCTGATGTATTGCGACTCCAAGAGTGCTATTGCTATCTCGTGCAACACTGTTCAGCATTCAAAGTCCAAGCATATTGCTCTTCGTTACCACTTCATCAAAGAGCACGTGGAACAGGGTACAATAGAACTTTACTTTGTGGGTACAGAATACCAACTGGCAAACTTATTCACCAAAGCCTTGCCTCATGCAAGATTTGTGGGATTAGTTCACCAGATTGGTGTGCGATGTTTGACTCCAGAAGATTTAGACACCTTTCTTAAACAAAGTTAAAAGAGTCAAACATCAACGCTTTTTTTTGTAAATTTGTTTGTAAAACATCAATAGTTCTTTTTTCTATATTAACTTATCTTATATTAAAAAAAATAATAATAAAAAAACTTCTTTGAATTGTTCAAAAGTCCAACCAACTCAAAATATGTTCTCGTAATTTCAAATTTCAAAAGTTTCAAATCCTAAACATCTTTTGAGGGGGAGAAGTTAGTTTAACTTTTGCACATTTCTCATCAAAATCTTTGTTTTTTCATCACCATCTTCATCAAACCCTATTTCCATGATCTTTTGTGCTAAAGATTCTCAAAATTTCAAATGTATGTCTTAGTTCAAGGGGGAGAAATGACAACGGTTCTTGTTTGCGACTAATTGGATCGATGTCACTAACCACCACAAATTTCAAGGGCTGTTAGTGACGAAATATCATAAGTTTACCACTTTAGGACCATATGTGATCAGAAAAATGGGTTAAGGGGCTGAAAGTGACAAAAGTGTAAACTTTTAACCTATATAAGCCCAAACTCAATTTTTTTACTTACATATTCACATTATACTTGCTAAAAACCCGCCAAAATACGCTCTCGAACCCAAGCTTTTGATTTCTTCTAAAAACTCATTTGTAAGTGTTATATATGCTCAATTATGTGTTGTTTTCACTCATTTGAATTCTTGAATCTTTCCTGTGGCTTAAATTGTTCATACGCGATTTAGGATTTTAAGGATTGATTTGGGGATCTCCTGTGTGTTCATGTGCAATCTAATTAAGCTTGTTTTAGAACATAACAACGTGCTTAGGAGTGATTTAACAATGTTTAATTGTAATGTATAACATCAATTGATGATGTATGAGATTTCTAGGGTTCATAGGTTCGAATTGTTGCCTGATGTTTAATTGTTAAGTGTTTTTGTGATTTAAATGGTGGGATATGCTTGTATATGTTCTGTGATTATGCGCTTAAAGTTTTAGAACTTGAATCAAACACATGGTCTAAGTCGATAAATTGCATAAAGTAGAATCATCTGTGGTGTTCTATATGTTATTATTTATGGGTTTCTGAGTGTTTAGTCATGATTGGGGCATAGTTAGGATGCTATTAGATCATATCTTGTAGTCTGCAAAGGTCTAACTAATGATTTAGTAAGTTTGAATGTTTCCGAGTTAGGTTGAATGTTTCCGAGTTAGGTTGAATGTTTCCGAGTAAGCTTGATTTTCTCCGAGCAAGGAGTATAAAAATTAGTTACTCAGAATTTTGTGTAAAAGTTTCCGAGTAAGTAATTTTGTCTCCGAGCAACTTAACAAAGTCAGATTTTCCGAATAATAAAAACTTTAATTTCTCCGAGTAACTCAAGATCTAAAGTTTTCCGAGTAACCAAAGATCATCAGTTTTTTTTGAGCAAGTTAATTATCTCCGAGTTAGGAGGATGTGCGAAAGTTTCCGAGTAAGGAGACATGTAGTCTCCGAGATAGACTAGATATTTTCAAGTTTGTTTAGAATCCTCCGAGCAAGGATCAATTTTACCGAGTAAGGACAAATTTTTCCGAGTAACCACTTTTTCCAGACTTAGATAATTTTTAAAGTTTAGGAGAAGGAAAAATGAGGTTTGCTTTAATGTGATTGTATGCAAAACATGGTTGCCTTTTTAATATATGCATGGTCTTCATGATTATGTCTTTCTAAGTGATACATCATATTAGTTAGATTAAGATCATGTAATATGTCACTCACACTAACATATATATACACTCTCTGTTGTGTGTTGTTATTTATGTTTGTGCTGTACAGGATAATCATATCTCATACATCCGTTGCTAGAGAAGAAATGATCCCAGAAGGAGATGAACGCAAGATTAGTAACTCCAATTCAAGAGTGGATTTCGATGTACTACCATGTCATCAATCGTGCCAGATAATGGTAGAGATTCTGAAGAGACATTTCGTCAGTCCTGTCATGACTAAGTCAACAAGTGTACCAGAGGTTTACATTAACCAGTTCTGGCACAAGTTATTTATCAGCAGAGATACTAAGACGATGGAAATAACCATTGATGACAAGAGAATCAAGTTCGATGTCAGCACTCTTCGTGCTATTCTTGATCTTCCTCCACCAGAGTCCGGTCCTAAAGGCTCATTTCGCAAAGATCCCACGTTTGAGCAAATAGTCGAAAATTTGAAGACCATTGGCTATGACGAAGAAAGCGAAGAACTCACCTCTCACTCTAAGGTTGACAGAAAACACATTTCCACAACCATGGTTGACCTTGTTCACCATCCTTAGCCACTGCATAACAGGCAAGGAAACGGGACTTGAACACCCTAGACTCGAACACCTAAAGTTCTTTCACGGTGTTATAAACCTTTACCACGTGGACTTTGCACAATACATCTGGACATATATGATTTACGATGCCCGACAATTTGCCCAGAAGAAAGCCTACAAGGTACCATTCCCTCGCTTCACCAAACTGATCATCTCTCACTTCATGGCTAGACATCCAGAGATAGACAGACGTTCAAACGAGAAAGCTCACACAGTAAGCATAGATCACATGCTTACCAGAGTAAAGATTCATGCAACAAACACAACCAAACAAGGCTTGAGAATTCCACCAAGATTGTTATCTGAACCGGTGAAGGCGTCTGAGGCCTATGAATGGTATGATGAAGTGGAGAAAGTAGGAAAGGTAGGGATTACAGTAAAGGGTACAAGGGCAACCAGAGGAAGAGGGAGAGGGAGGACATTCATTACCGCCTCCTCGAGGACTAAAAAGATCACCCGAGAATCAAAGAAGAAACTAACACTTAGAGATGAATCTTCTGAAGAGGAAGAAAAAGAAGAGCATATAGATCTTAGGGAGGAACGAAGGAAAACGCTAGTAAAGTTCAAGACAGAACTGGCTAAAGGTGATGAAGGGTTGGGCAAGGGCAAGGGAAAATCCATCAAAATGACAGATGAATCATTTGAACCCCTTGAACTACCCATGACCAGAGAAGAAGAAATTGAACAACTCAAAATGGCCACAGAAGAAAGCAAGGCTAAATTCAAAGCTGAGCAGAAGAAACTGAAAAGATTACAGAAAGGTGAAGGATCATCTTCACATCCTAAGGATGACGAGCAATTGTCACAGTCTGAAGAAGATTCTGAAGCCACACACAGTCAATCTGCAAGTAGATCTCTAACTAAATCTGAGAATAAGTCAGAATCAGATCAATTCGTACACACATCCTCAGAATCCGAAACAGATGAAGAAAAGGACCAGGATGACAAGGATAAAGATGAAGGAGATACTGATGACAAAGATGAAGATGATGATAAAGACAAGAATGATGAAAGTGATGGAGATGATGAGGAAGCAACAGATGATGAAAATGATGAAGAGAAGGATGACGTACATGATGAAAGTGATCTAGATAATGAGGACCAACAAGATGAAAACCAAGGTAATGAAAGGATTCCTACCCCACCGGTCTTTCCATCACCAGGGGCAGAAACCTCAAAGACCACACCACCATCACCAGTACCTACAGTTCAACAATCTGACAGTAATGAACTTAAAGAACTAAAAGAGCAGATCGCAGCTTTGCAAAAACAAGTGACAGCACAACAGGGTGATATCGACGAGTTTAAAACTTACAATATTGAGATAGCAACAGATCATTACATCAGCAATACGTTACCACAAGAGATCAGCAAGCATCTGTCTGAGACAATCCCAGCTCTTATGAAAGAATACGTCAAAAGAAAGCTGGATCGGGTTGTGGCTAACCGACTTCAAACCACACCAATAACACTTCAGACATTACCATCCAAGCCTTCTGTTGATGATCTAAAAGAAAAGTTGCTCGAAGCTGTCAGTGATGATCCTGAAGAGAAAGAGCTTCGTCGAGCCTTGATTAACTCAATCAAGAAAGCTGAAAAGAAGGGTGAGGCATGCAAGAAGGACAAGCCCAGCAAACGTCGTCGCGATGACTCTGACAAAGACGATCAAGCTAAGAAAAGGGAAAAATGAGCAGACTGGTAATGAGGACTTCGTACCTCAAGAGACGGGCGCTTTTGATGAACAGGAACCACATGATGACATCACCATGGAACAAGCTGAAACTGATACTGCTCCTCCAAAGGCTGCAACTGTTCCTGCACCACCAGCTGATGCACCTCTGAGGCCTGCTCCAGAATGGGTCAACCCAGATGCTGCAAAACACACATGGTTTGAACAGATGGTGGATGCATACCCTGATGCACCAGATAATGCTGCACCTGCTGAAGGTTCCATTGTGGACTTTACGAAGCGACTCAAGAAAGTGATGAAGGTTCAACACTTACAGTTGTCTGACATCATTAACATTCGCAAAGCGGGGTTATCTGAGTTCAAGACGGAAACTACATCACACTTGGAGTTCGAGTACAACTTGGAACAAGTTGCAAGGGCAATGTCAGAGAATGTTGACTGGGATCATGCACGAGCTTCTCATCCGAATGACAATTTTCAACTACACGATTATTCTCAACCTTTACCCCTCGTTGGACACTCCCATAATCCGAAGATACCCAAGGCATACTTCTTCAACAGAGATTTGGAGTATCTAGTTTACGGCAACACCAATCCAGAGAAACGGTATGCTACTTCCCTCACGAAGTTCCCGGCAACCTCGTATGCACTGGAAGGATTTGAAGAAGAGATCAGCGAATTGTTTGTCAACTCGGTTGAAGAGTATAACGATGAAGCTATCCTTGGAATCTACCACTGGCTGGATATGCGAAAATGGTTTTACAATTAGAAGCTTACTAAAACCTCGAAGACCAATGACTATCAGAAGAGTAGGATTTTTTCCATCATAAGTGCCGAAACAGAATCAAAGTATGGGTACAATTTTCTGACAAAGATCACTGTGAGGAGGCAAGATAACCAAGAATACACGTTCAACGAAGCTGATTATCCCTACCTGAACATAAATGATATTGAGGACATGTATCTACTCAAAGTTCAAGGGAAACTTGAGCACCTTCCTGGTCGTCTCTAATACGCCATCATCAACTCTGTTCTGATCTACATACACAACATTGTGATCCGAACAAGAGTTGAAGACGTCCATCTTAGGGTGGAGAGCTATCAGACGAAGTTGAACTTAATCCAGCCGAATATCAGACCTCTAGGGATAATAGAAAAGCGTCCATACACCTTTGGTGACCGACCATTTGGAGTTGCGTTCGTCAGACGGGGCATAACTAAGTTTATGGGGTATCAAGATATCCACAAATTCAGCGATGAAACTTTGATACTAGTCAAGTCTGAACTTGCTACTATTCTGGATAACCATAAACATGGGAGGAAGCAGGGGTGGTTGAGGCATATGACGTGAAGGCAGAACGATGTGAAGCAAGCCGTAAAGTTCATGGACCGCATTGATCGACGACTCAAGTTTCGAGTCACGATGAGGAGATTAGAAGGTTACGTGGGTGGACGAGCAAGAATTCCTAACATTCTCACCTTCCGCCGTCCAGAGTAATCTATGGTATCATTGGTCTATAATTTTGTCACTATTTCATCATTTGTTTAATATGCCTATGGCTTGTGCACACATAACAGTGCACAACCCGTACTTGTAAAGAAAGGACCCTGAGGTACGCTTCAGTGCCTCAATCCTCATATAAGGAGCGAAAGCTTCTTACTTATGAGTAGAATTAACCAGAATTTTTCTAAGTTTTTCAAAATTCTGCTCATAAGGAATAGTATTCCTTGTTAAGAGGGGAGTATTTGATACTTAATCTTTTTTCTAAATACAAAAGTTCTTGAAATTCTTCCCATAAACCTTAAAAAGCATATTTTAATCCAAAGTTTTTTTCAAAAACAACATGATTATGCTATTTTTGAGGGGAGAATAAAGAAGTGATTAAAATATGGTAATAAAAAGTTGAAATCTCGTTTGAGCTCGACTCAGAATTGAACCCTCGAATTGACGATATCATAAGTCAGTAATCGAAAAGACATGTCCGGACGGGTAATAATTTCAAGCCGATTCATTCGGTGATGTAAACGTGTCTCGCAAAGGACTTGTCTGAGTAGAATGTACCGATTTCAAGAGACTTTCTTTGAATATGATCTGGCCGAGTAATAATTTCAAGCTATTTCTACTAGTGATGTAAACGTGTCTCGCAACGATCATGTTCACTGAAAGTCAATCAATTCTAAAAGTGCTGACTCTACCCGACATGTGCAAATTTACTTTAAACACTTATGAGCACATGTTAAGGGGGAGTATTTATGAAAATCACAAAACTCTCAAAGTGTTAATAAAATATGTTTTTACAATCATAAGCACTTTGAGAGATTTTCAAAAAGATTGGTTTATGGCAACAATAGGATTAGTCATGGAGTTATAAGGTGACTAAGGATAGGAATCCGTCCTATGATCCGCCAGAGCCGGAGGGATCTACCCAAGAACAATACCAATATTTTAGAACTAGAAAGTCCTAGGTATGATGAAAAAAGGAGAAAAGAAATGAAAGGAGAAAGAAGGGGTTGAAGCATTAAAAAGAAAAGTAAATGAAAGGATGAAAAAAAATAGCCCTCCATTTGTTCAACCTTAGGGCAGAAATCGGGTTCAATACATATGCTACTGGCTGTTACTATGGTAACACCAGTATTGAAGATTAAGCTGTCATGGACCCAGTGACACACTGCACTAAACCTTCTAACCACTCAGGTGTCTCTCAAAAGACACTTGTTTCATTTCTCATGGAGAAATCTTCATTATCTATCGACTTCTCACTCCGAGATGTGTTGATATTGAAAAGGAGGCACTCTGCTCCATGCCTCCGACGACCGAAATTAAGCACTTAATTGAGTCTAGAGCCATGAGATATGACCGGATCTACACACACTCCTTGTGTTAGATGAATACTTTGAATGATGTCTAGTCTAGCACGCGGAATTTACTAGCTAGCACTTAGAAGATTTGTTTGTTTGTGTTTTGTATTAACGAATCAACAAAGAATGAACAATGAACACAATATACTTCGACTTCAACGATTCAATATTATTAATAAATAATACGAGTGATCTCCTATCACTAGGGTTTACAACCTTAAATCTTAACAAAACAATACGTAAAACAATCATTCCTAAACTTTAACCTAGGCAACCCTTTTATAGACTAAGGATTCCTTTACAAGATAACTATCGTATAATTCTAACATTATAAGATATACATTAAATCTTTTCTATAATTATCTTCACACGGTTTTATCTTCACTTGTATATATCTTATACAAAATCATAAACAGTACAAACTTCTTCATTCAACAGTACTAACTGCTTATGTCTTCAAAACTCTTCAGCAGTACTAACTTTCTTTTCAACCGTACTAACTGCTATAGCTTAATTTCCTAACAATCCTCCCCTAAACTTATGATTTCTATCCAAATCACTAAGTTTCTTCAAATTAAGCTTCTTCTTCATAATGTGGAAAATTCTTTCAAACATCTATCACATCAATCACTTTAGTCTTTGACTTTTCTTTGCTCTGCAAGGTTGAAAATCTTTGTAACTAACAAATCTGCCATCTCAGAATCTTCTTCAACCTTGAGTCTTCCTTGTAACATAGCCATTAACACAAATGATCTGAGTGGATAGTCCTTTTCCACCAACATATAGATTTCTATCCCATCTGGAGTAGAAACTCTATATACTTCACATGATTCAAACAAATACCAATACACATCTTTAACTTGTGCTTCAAACCTCCACATTGACTCTCCACTATCAGGTTCATAGATTCTCTTCAACTGAACCCATAATTCTTTGCCTTTGTCTTCAATAGGATCTTTATCTCTGAATCTCTCTTTTACTAAGCTCCATAGTTGATTAAGATCTTCTTTGTCAAAACCTTTGAGTAAATCTTCAAACAACTTGTACCTTTCAGAAATATCACCAAATCTGACTATCTTCCATCCTTTCATTCTTCCATCAGTGAACACTTCCCAGTCAATGATTGAATGTTTTACTTGTAAAGGTTTGATATATGAAGATTCTGGAACAATCATCATCATGCTCTTGATCTTCTCATTGGTTAACCATTCTTCTTCAGACTTTTGTTTCTTTGCAGCATCAGATTCAAGAACCTCTGGTTGTCTTTGCTTTTTCCTTGTCATGTCCTCTCTGATTGGAGTATTCAGTCTTGCATATGATTCAAAGAATTTCCTCTCAATCTCAGCATCTGTCCATCTAGTAAAGTCATTCATCTTGTAATTAGCTTGACTCTTCAAATAGTGCTTCATGAAATTGAGTTTTTCCTTCCTGGTAGGTAACATTGTCTTGTAACCTGACTTTTGCCTTTCTCTGATTCTGTGCATAAAGTCACTCCAAGTAGCTTCTCTATTTGTCTTCAAGATAAATTCTTTGAGCTCCACTGACTTTTCTTCTTCATTTAACTCTTGATCATTAAGAATCATCACAGCATGAGCTTTTATAATACAATCAGAATCCAACAAGTATTGAAGTTGCTCATTGAACTCTTCTTGATTAAAATCTTCAGTTCTTGTTCTATCCATGAAACCGGCTATGTTCTTTTCATCATCAGCAGCCATTTTCCTTGCTAATTCCTCATCTTGAGCAATCTGAGCTTTCTTAGCTTCTTCATTAGCCAAATCTTTTTCTATCATTTTCCTTGCAACTTCTGCATCAAAGTCTATCTGAACTTGAGTTTTTGGTTTTAATGTCTTGAGTCTTTCAAGTTCTTGAGCTGCTTCCTCTTCTTCTTGTGTCATAGCTCTTTTACCTTTGTCTGCTCTTTTTCTTTCATAAACTAGCTCAGCTGAAGTATCACCAGTTGGAACTGCTTGATGCTCTGTCTCAGCAGTTGGAACTGCTTCAACAGTATGAACTTTTTCTACTTCTTGGGTATCAGTCTGAACTGCTTCATGTTGTTCTTCTTCTTTCATATCTACATTTCCAGAAACTATATCAAATTGTTCTTCTTCCTCTTCATTATGCCTCCCCTGAGAACTTGATCCATCCTTATCTTTACCAAATTTTCACCCCTGTTTGGAAGAATTTCCACCATCAGCATCATCTGAATCATCTAAGTCATCACTAGAAGAATCATCATCCAATACCATTCTTGCCCTTTTCTGCTTGAGTTGATCTTTCAGCCTTTTCACCTTTAAAGATAACCTGTTAAAATTTTTAGCAGAATTCTCCTTGTGGACTTTGAGCTCCTCCTTGGTGCTTGCAAGATCTGTCTCCAAACTTTCAACTTTGGCAACTAGCTTGGTACATAATTCCATCAATGCATTTTGGTTAGAACTACCCTCATCACTTCTAGCTGTGTGACCTGCTAGGAGAGGTGAATCATGGGGAAAGGATCTAGGAATCACTCTAGGTGTTTCCCTTCTCCTATAAGTGATGCGAAATTGAGATGGTTGGGTTCTTTCAAGTACTTGAGTGGATGTGTGATGGGGATCAGTTGGAACTGCTGACCCTTCACCCAACTCAGTTTGAAGCATTTGAGGAAACAATGGAACTGGTTCCCCTTGAAAAAGCCTACTAGCCATAGCCATATTTTGAAAAACTTTTGATTGAAGGCTAGGAGTAGCAAAAATTTCTGTTGGTTTTGTAAGCAGGTATGTCTTTTTATTCAAGTGTTTGAACAAACCTGGGATACATTAGAAACTTTGTTTTGCTGTTAACATTAGATTCCATACCCTCAAAAATAAATTTTGAAAAGTTAAAAACCTTGTTTGTAGACAAACAAATGAGAGCAATAGCAATATTGCTACTGAACTGCTCCCAAGCAGTCTTTTTAGGACTTAAACAATGTAAAAGGGTATGTATCAAAAATCTCCATTGAGGTGAGAAACATCCTTTTTGAAAAGTTAATTTATGTTCAGATGTATCATACCCCATTTTGGTAAGTTCTTCCCATATTTCAGTGTTGTGCATAGTGTTAATACCATCTGAGTCTTTTAATTTAAGATGTCTCCTAATTATAGACTCGGTAACAACAAAAGATACACCATCCACTTCAGAATGAATTTCTAAGTCTCCATCTTCACTAGTCAAGAATGTAGCATTCTGCCAGAACTGTGTGATGTGAGAGACATAAAGAGTTGGAGAAACAATTAGAGCATACCTTATGTGAGAGTAGTTGAGAAAGTCCACAATCTCATAAAATTTTGGTCCATATCCTTCCTCTGTTTTCTCAAGAAACGCAACCTGATTATGACGCTTAACAAATTCCAATCCAGCCATTTTTAGTGATGAAAAATGAAAGATTATAGCAATACGATGATCGTTTAAATTGGAATTGAGGTTTTATGTAGTCTATTGGGGTTTATAGGTACTGTTTAGGGTTTTGCGAAATATGCGTATGAGATAAATTATCTTTAGAAATAGAATAAATGAATTTATGGTAAAAAGATAATTATCTTCTAGAAAAATCCCTATAAGTACCTTAAGAATAACGGTTTTACCCCAACGGCTAGAAAATTAATTACTGACAGATTTTTACAACGGCTAGTTGAGCCGTACTAACTTTGTACTAACCGTACCAACTGTTGGAAAATTTTTGTTGAGCCGTATGAACTTATTGAAAAGGATTTTAAAATACCATGGCTCAAACATAGTTTTTAGCAAACTATCAGCTATCAACGGATTTGATATGTCTTTACCAATAGCCGTTTGCTTTGGACTAGCCAACTCTTCACAGTTAGATATGGTGAGCTGATAACCATACAATTTTTGGTAAATTGTCAACCATCAACGGATTTGATTAGTCTTTACCAGATACCGTTTGCTCTGGACTAGTTGGTTCTTATGTGGGTTAGACATGGTGAACCAATTACCATTTGTTGTGTGCAAAGATCACACACTCAGCTCCAAATCACCATTACAGTCCAAAACATATAGCATTTAATTCCTTGATGCTTATCATCCAAAACCTGCAAATGTTAGTCCAAAAACAAAGAAACAAGCCACAAAGAACTTATCTCACAATATAAAAGTATATGACTAACATTGCACTCAAAAAGAAAAATTAATTTCCTTGTGGAACCCAAGCCAAAACAGACTTAGGCTTTCCTCTTGCATCAACATAATTCATTCTTTTCAAAACAATTTTAGCACCATTGGGTTTGATGGGTCTCCAAACCCAACATGCTGATGCATTCACACCATTTCCCATATTTCCCTTAGCAGTGTTTTTATTAACACCAGTACCAATTACTCTGCTAGCAGTTGGAACTGCTGGCTTGGTAGTTGTTACCTTAGGTTTCCAAACTTGATTTATCACTACTTTTCTGTTTTGAAATGGTCTTTTAACAGTTGTTGGTGCTAATTTGGAAAACATTTTTGCACCTTGAACTGTTGGCCTTGGGTTAACAGGTCTAATAGGTCTGACAGTCTGAACTGCTGGTCTAGTAGTATGAACTGCTTTGGGTCCAGACCTTAAAAGAACTGATCTAGGTATCATTCTAGGGTTTATTGGGTGAGTGGGAGGTCTAACAGTGTTCACCCTAGGACTTGAATACCTATTTACCCATTTATCACAAAAGGCTGCAAGATGGTCAAAACTACCACACGAGTAACAAGCTTTCCTATAGCAGACAAAATCATCCCCTAATTGATGAGATTTGAGGTCATTCCAATTCCTTTGGTTACCTCTTGGCTTGTTTGTGGTTCTATACATTTCTGCATACCTAACTGTTGGTCTAAAAGGTTTGGCATTTGATCTAGGCCTAACAGTCTCAGGTTTAACCATCTTTGGAACTTTTGGTTCCTCCACTTTAACACTAACAGGCTTAACCACAGCCTGATCATCCTCATCATCAGAAGTCCATTCCTTAATGGTTGGAGCATCTGAGTCCTTAGCTGAGGACACCTTATCCTCAGAAAATGAGGCATCACTTGCACTTTCATACACAGGTTTATCAACTACATTCTTTTTAGGTTGAGGACCATATTTAAGCTCAAGTAGTTGAAATTCAGGTAGTCCTGTGTGTTCTAAGTCTATGCCTGGGGGTGTTGGAATTCCTCTATAGGGAGGTGGAACTGACTTATAACCTAGGCCTGACTTAGCTTTATTAAGGATCCGATACTCAACAATCTTACTAACACCCTGAGTTGCAAATTCTAGTGTGTCAACAGTCATTTGAATGTTCTCCTTTGCTTTCTTAACCTGTTCTAGCTCATGTTTCAACACACTAATTTCATTCTCTCTAAACATTAAGTCTCTCTTAACAATAATCATATCATCAGAAAACTTTGACTCATTACTTTTATAATGAACAATTTGTTCTTCTAGCACAACTAAAGCCCTCTTATGATTTGCTAAGTTAATAGCAGTTTCGGTTAGCTCTTTTCTCTGATCCTCATATCTTTTCTTAAGAGTTTCTAGATCTTTTAAAGCTTCACAAGATTTAGAACATTTAGAAACTTGTACCTCAGAGTCTAAAAATGCCATGAGAGCAATCTCTGTAGATGCTTCTGCTTCCTCCTGTGCAATGTAGCTCCAGTCAAACCCTAAGCCATCAATGGCAACCATGGCTTTTGAGCTTGAATCAGTAACCTCCACAACCCTTGACTTGCTTCCATATCCTCTGCTCTTTCCATCTTGTTGGCTTGGCAATCTGCACTCCCTTGAATAATGACCTTTCTTGTGGCAATTGAAACACTCAATCTTGAACTTGACATACCCTGCAACATCATTGCTGTTTATGACAATCTTCTTGCCAGTCTTCTTCATAAATCTCTTAGCTCTCAAGCTGAGAAGAGAGAGCTGCCACTTGATATCCATCTCTTCAATATCATCTTCATCAATCTCTTGAAGATCTGAATGAGTCAACATACTTCCATTGTGCTGAGTAGTCAAGAAAGCACAATAAGTATTCTCATTCAAGAGTCCACTAGTACTGCTTGAAGTGCTAGCAGTACCAATATTGGAACTAGCAGTACCAACTGCTCCAGTCACTGGAACTTCTTCATCTGGACTTGAGGTACTGGGAGTTGATACAAAGGCCAAATTCCCTGAGCTTGAGTTTGAGCTTGAACCAGCAGACTTCTTGATATCATGTTCAACTATCTTGAAGTTGCTATAGAGATCCATTAAGCTCATGGAATCTATATCAGGCTTATTTTTCCATACAACCACATGCATAGCCCATTCAGCTGGTAGACTCCTCAGAAATTTGGAGTTGAGATCTTCCTGAGGCATCTCAATTCCTAGAACAGCCAATTGACTCACTAGTTTTTGAAGTCTATTAAACATATGATCTAGTGACTCGTTGCTTGTTGCTGAAAAATTCTCAAACTGTTACTTGAGAAGGGTCTTCTGAGATTTCTTGGTGGCTTCGTTCCCACCATATCTTGCAACAATAGCTTCAAAAAGGGTTTTAGCACACTTAAACTTGCTAAAATTTAACAACTGATCATTGGGAATAGTCATCAGAAGCAAACTTCTCGCCTTAACATCATTCTTGTGCTGTGCCTTCTCTTCAGTAGCGGTTGGCTTAGTTTGCAGCTTAGTTTCAGTGACACCCTCAACAACGGTTGTTGTAGTTGCAGGTTTGTACGAATTCCCATCCTCAATAATCTCCCAGAGAGTATAATCTTGAACTTGGAAGAACTGCTCAATTCTTAATCGCCACATATCGAACTCATTGGGTTTAAGCATTGGAAGCTTAGCAGCAATATTAGTCTGACTTGTTGTAGTCTCCATGTCCAACTTCTCTTAAACAAATTCGTCTGGATCTTCTAAACCAAAGTATCAGTAACCTGTCTCTGATACCACTTGACCGGATCTACACACACTCCTTGTGTTAGATGAATACTTTGAATGATGTCTAGTCTAGCACGCGGAATTTACTAGCTAGCACTTAGAAGATTTGTTTGTTTGTGTTTTGTATTAACGAATCAACAAAGAATGAATAATGAACACAATATACTTCAACTTCAACGATTCAATATTATTAATAAATAATACGAGTGATCTCCTATCACTAGGGTTTACTGTAGGTCGTGTATATCTCAACAACACACCCACGTATGAAAGCTAGAACACGTACAACTACTTATCTAATAAGCTACAATAAGGAGTAAAGAGAATAAGCTAATAAGAGAAGAAGAATAAGAGATAAAGAAGAGATATTTGGAAGGGAATTCAATTCATACGATATAAGGACAAAGGTTTCGCAACATACATGAATAACCAACACTTAAAATGAGCTCCCTACCCTTCTATTTATAGGCAAGGATTAGGGCAACTCATACACTAATGTTTCTAGAAGAATAAATATATAAATGGGCGGTCCATGGGCTTCTAATGGACCGCACCTTAATTACTAATATAAAGCCCTATTTAAGAAACATGTATTTGAAATGGTCAAGACTTGTAATATTACAAAACGTGTTCCTAACAATCTCCCCCTAAGTCTTGATCATCAATGTTGCTCGATGTCTTCTTTGCTTCTTTGGCTTCCGACGTCTTTATAATCTTTGTTTCTTTGTTCTTGTTCTAAGATGATATGATGTTGTCTCGATCTGCCGAACTCCAACGTCTTCTCGTCTTCTCCATCATGCTCATATGTCTTTGACTTGTTTTCTGCAACATGTTCTCACTTTTCAATCTTAAACTTGAGAAAGGTTGAGGTGCTTGAACTTTTGACTTTATTATATCATATGTTGAACTTTTGTTGTTACTGAGTCGTTGAGAGAACATTTCTTCAAGATATGAACATGATGGAGTCTTGATGGTTGAACTCTAGATCCTCAGCAGCAGCAGCAGTATCAGCACGAACCAACCGGTACTTACAGGCTCAGACTTGAGATTGTCAACAGCATAGTGTGAAGACTTTCTCAAATCCTAACCCTGGCCGTTCTGAACCGGATTCCCCCGAAAGGGATAACACGGACACACCGAAGTGCACCCATGATTCAGTGAGTCGCTGGAGATCACCCCACGACTGTAGACCGTTTGGAGCAAACACTAAGCGTAACCCACAAGGAGTTACCAAAGTGACCTGCTGTCAGGGCTGTTTGATGTTGACCCTGGCAGGATATCCATTCAATCATTGATAATCACAAATTGTGACTTCTCTCATGAATGTTCTTGGCAGATTGCTAAGATCTGCGAAGGACACTTTCCTAATTTACAACTGATGCCCATGATGTAGAACACCAGAGCAATTCTAAGTGTACCTAAGAGATCTTTGATGAATCTCATGGCTCTAGACTCAATTAGTGCACATTTGTTTGCTCGTCGGAGGCGTGGAGCAGATTGCCTCCTTTTCAATATCAACACTCTCGTAATGAGAGGTCGATAGATTATGAAGGGTTCTCCGTGTGAATGAAACAAATGTATTTTGAGAGACACTTGAGTGGCTTAGAAGGTTTAGTGCAGTGCGTCACTGGGTCTATGACGTCTTTAGTCTTCAATACCGGTGATGCTCATCAACCAGTAGATTATGAATTGAACCCGGTGTCTGCCCTAAGTTTGAACAAATGGAGGGCTATTTCTTTTCACCCTTTTCTTTGCTTTTCTTTTTCATTCTTCAAACCCTTCTTTCTCCGTTCATTCATTTTCTCCTTTTTATATCATACCTAGGACTTTCTAGTTCTAAACTATTGGTATTGTCCTTGGGTAGATCCCTCCGGCTCTGGCGGATCATAGGACGGTTTTCCCTAACCTTAGTTACCTTATAACTCCATGACTATCCTAATGATGCCATAAACCAAACCATTGAAAATCTCTCAAAGTGTCGATAATTGTAAAAACATTTTGTTGACACCTTGAGAGTTTGATGATTTTCAGAAATACTCCCCCTTAACATGTGCGCATAAGTAATAAATTTGAAATTTGCACATGCCGGAAAGAGTTGGCACTTTTGAATTGATTGACTTTCAATGAACCTGATCGTCGCGAGACACGCTTACATCACCAGTTAAACTGGCTTGAAATTATTACCCGTCCAGATCAGATTCAAAGATTATCGCTCAAAATCGGTACATTCTACTCAGACACGTCCTTTGCGAGACACGCTTACATCACCAGATAAACTGGCTTGAAATTATTACCCATCCAGGACATGTCCTTTCGACTACTGACTTTTCTTACCGTCAATTCGAGGGTCAATTCTGAGTCGAGCACTAGTGAGATTCCAGCAATGAGACACCATATTTTAATCATCTTTTACTTCTCCCCCTCAAAAATAGCATACTCATGATGTTTTTGAAAAACTTTATGATTAAAATATGCTGTTTTTGAGTTTTAGGGAAGAATTTCAAGAACTTTTATATTTCAGAACAAAGATTATATTTTCAAATACTCCCCCTTGACAAGGGAATACTTGTCCTTATGAGCAGAATGTTTGAAAAACTTTAGAAAACATTCTGGTTTAATTCTGCTCATAAGTAAGAAGCTTTCGCTCCTTTTTCAGGATTGAGGCACTGAAGCGTACCTCAGGGTCCTTTCTTTGGGGTCCGGGTTGTACACTGTTATGTGTGCACAAGCCGTAATGTCACAGGCCATATGGTAAGAATAATGAATTATGAACTCAAGTGCTTACATCAACCTCCTTTGTTAAACTTGGTGAATTCTGGGTCCGTCCTTTGATATAGTCTGATAGGAAATGGTGGACGACCGCCCACATAACTCTCTAGTCTCCGAATCTGATCCCTCCGGTACAACCTTCTTTCAATCTTCAAGATGAACTGCATCACTTGTTTGAGCTCATTATGTGTCCACCTTGTTGACTTTTTCAACTCATGATCTCGAACTCGAAGAACTAACCCATCTCTAACGTTTTTCAGCGTATCGTCACAGAATTTATGAATCTCGTGGAATGACATAAAATGGTTTGTATGTGTTGCACTTCTGTAGATGAACCCAAAGACTGGGTATTTCTTCATGGTATATTGAGCATCACGGTTGTTTTCCAAGAACATTATGGGCTCAACGAGATTCAACTTCTACTGATAACTTTCCACTCCTAACTGAAGATCTTCTACTCGTTCTTTGATAATCGTTCTTCGGATGAAATGGCAGATGGCTGCACTAAAAGCATACTGAAGATCGGTAAAGAGATGTTGCAGTTTTCCTTGTATTTTGATGAGGTATAAGTCTTCAATATCATTGAGGCTCAAGTCAAGAAAATCTACTTCTGAGAACGAGTAGATCTGGTTTTCATGTCGTCTGACGGTGATCACAGATAGGAATGTGTAATCATACTTCTTCGATCCTGAAACACTAATCACTGCCATGATCCTGAGGTCACTGTAGACTTGTTTACGAGACTTTTGGCTGAGTTTATACTTGTACCAGGTCTTCCTTTTATCATACCAGTGATGGATTCCTAATTCAGCATCACGATCATAGATCACTTGTTGTTTGATGAAGATTTTCTGGTGAATTGCAGCTTCCTCAGTGGCAGGATTTTGGTAACTTGCTGCAGGAGTGAAGGTAATAGAAGTTGCATACTTCGTTTTGGTTGATGCTCCATGTATGAGTAGTTCAAGATCTTTGTTGAAAAAGAATTGAAAGGGGATTTCTGAAGTTCCATGAGGTTTTCTGATCACGGGTAGTGGCTTAGTCCAGTCTGTGATGTATGAACGGTTTTTGTTGTCACGACCACCTACCTTGAGTATGACTGGATTCGTCCAGTCAAACTCACTTGACATTGCACGAGCAATGTTTTCAAGGTGATACTCCAGCTCAGCCGCATTTGTAGATTTGTCTTTAAGAAGAATGAAGGCATCATTTTTGATCCTACGAAGTTCTCTCTTTGTCATTTTCTTCACATTTAGAGTATGTTTGATTTTGTGTGTAAATTCAAATGTACTGTCTTCAACTTTAGAAGCTTCGTCGTCTTGGATCTGAGCACTGGCAAGTTGATCAAACCATTCATTGCCGTTCACATCTTCATCATCGTCAAGCCATGTGACAACAGCTGGTTTTTGAGAAGATTTCTTGCTGCTAGATGGCTTTGATTTGAAAGGTTTAGACTTTGTTGGAGATGGTGGTGGTGATTGTGGTTGATCTTCTTGTGTTTGAAATTCCACATTTTCTTCATGAATATGCTCAGAATGATGTTCGGTTGCTGTAGGACCAGATTCTGGATTTGGTTGAGGTGGAGATGAAGTTGTGGTTCCTGTAGGCTCAGCAATGTGAATTCCAGATCCGCTACCAGTCTTTAGTTTCTTTGTAGTAGGGTCTGGATCTGGTTCATCATCATCACGTTTCCTTTTGTCCTTATCTGCTGAAGCCTTACAAGATTCCATATTTTCTCGAATAGCATTCAAGATGGACAGTTCAGTGTAATTGAGAGAAGATTTTGCAAGCAACTTGGTGTGGAGAGCGTCTTGAAGATCTTCAACAGAATATTCCAGAAGATGTTGTTGCTGAATCTTCAAAATTTTGATCTTTTCTTCAAATGTAGTATCAACATAAGTTTCAATGATTTTCTGAAGATCAGGAATACTTCTTGATGTAATGCCTTGTATTTGCCTTCATTTTAGCATCAACATCAGATTCTAGAAACTCATCCATCTTTAGTTTAGTTTGCTGCATTTCTTCCACTTGTTGAGACAAGTTCTTGACTAAGACTTCCATCTCAGCCAATTTTACACTTGTTTGTTTGTCCTTCTTGACTTGTGCACGCTTCACTGCTTTCTTAAGTTTTTGTGCAGCAGGAGTTACAACTTCCACTTTGGTAACACGAGCAATTCTTTTCACATGCTTACCTTTCAAGGCCGTTTTGATACGATCAGAAACTGTTGCTTTTTCTTTAGGTGATGGTGATTTCTTCGGTGATGGAGTAAGTGAGGGAATTGGTTCTTCAGAGTTAGGTTTTGAGTCCTTAGGAGATGAGGGTGGAGGTGTAGGATTCTCGGGAGGTGACCCAGGAGGTGTTTTAGGTGATGATACAGGTGAGGGTTGAACTGGTGGTGATTTTTGCTCCTGTTGAGGGTTATTAACAACCATAGCAAGTTCGGTTGGAGGAACTGATGGAGAACGGATGTAGCTATCGGCTTCCAAGTCAGCTTGAGCATCCTCCTTGTGTTTCCTCTCTAATTCCTCTTGTCTTGTCATTGCTTCCTCAAGTTCCTTAGTAGCTTCAGTTGTTTTATTGCCAAGAATTTCCTTTTCATCTTCAGGATTCCAGTCCATATTGTCTTGATTGTGTAGTTCCCCCCTGATTATCATCAAACATGGAGTCTGAGATTTCCCTGTCAGTTAAGACTATATTTCTCTCCTGATCATTCTCTTTCTCATTCTGAGCTTGTGCTTCCAATTCGGGTTGATTAACCGAACTTGGTTGCTGAGGAATGACAGATTCAGCCTTATCGGGTTGAATAACCGTATCAGGCTGAATCGTGGATGTAGCAACTCCAGATCCTCCGGGTTGATTAACCGGATTAGGGTGGATCGAAGCTGCTTCTTGAACGGTGCCTGATCCTCCTGCTCCTTGCTTCATTTCATACTCCCTTTGTTTCTCAACAGCCAATTGTGCCCTTCTTTCTTCATCCTCCTTAGTTGACTTTAGACTCAACTTTTGTGCATTTTCAAAGTTGATCTGATTTTGAAGTTTAGCTTCTTCAACAGTCATAACAACAGGAGTCTCCTCTTCTGATTCAGATGATTCAGAGTCAGAATCTTCATCAATAATCCCAGATGGTTCAGATTTTGGTTGGGGTTTACTAGGTACAGTTCTCTTGAGAGATCTTGGATGCTGTTTCTTTGGTAGTGAGGTACTTGATGCACTGCCAGTCTTAGACCTGCTTCGTGAACGGGTCTTTGTGGATCCTGACCCTTCAACCAAAATAGAAAGTCCCACTCGACGTTCATGGAATGCCTTATCATATGCAAGATATGCTGGAGTTTCTTTTATTTTATCGGTCATTAGAAACTCTGGCAGTCTTGTCCCTTGTTTGTGCGTGCTCCCTTTGGGAAAGTAGACTTTGCGGAAAGTTTTATCCAGCATGTATGGATGAACCTCTCGATCGGTAGGTCGTCGATCAATGTCCTTATGTAAGTCCAGCAGATAACTTATGAGAACTTTGGTGTAACGGACAAAAGGGATTTGTTTGAAAGCTTTCCGCATCTGAAATAGTATATCTTCCCAGATAAGAGCTACAAAGTCAATCTTTTCCTGGTTCACGAACCCCCAGAAGACTTGAAGATGACTTAGTCTTGGGTGCTCAAAGCCACTATCTCTACCGGATATTGAACGGGTTATAACATAGAAGATAGTTCTCCAGGGCTGAGGTATGTATTTAGCATTGACTTTAGAGATCTTGGTTAATGGTGTATCGGGTTGAACATCATAACCAATGTCTACAAGGAATTGCATGATTTCAGATTCTGAAGGTGTCGGGTAGAATTGGTAGGAAGGTTCAGGTGCATCTGGAAGGTCTAAGGCTTTGCGGAGATGATTAGGTGTGACTCTGATCCTTTTACGATCCAGTTGGATTGTGAAGTACTTATCATCACTGCTCAGTGTGAAAGTATCCCAGAATTGTTGTATGTACAGTTTTGGAATGGTGTCAGAGCTGTCAAGAAGGTTTCTGCACTTATGAGCTTTGAGAATTTCCACAGCAATCTGGCAGCTTGGGTCAGAACACTTTATCTTATCAAGCTCTACTCGTGCATTGTTTTTCCCAATCTCCAAAGAATACCCATGAGGAAAAACTTCTTCTTTAGTGAGTGTTGGAAGAGGTTGTTGTTCTGGTGCAGCCATTTGATGTTATCTGAAGCAACAATCAAGTACAAATATGCAATATACATGATTGTTAGCATATGTTAAAACTAGATACAACACATGGCATCCATTTGCATTTATGATTGGTTGTTACATGCTTGATCAAAGAATTTATCAAGATATTACCAAATTCTATAAAATTTGATTCATTTCGATAAGTATAAAAGATATACCTAAGGAAATAGATCAAATTCTATAAAATATCACAATTGCGATAATTATGGCAATTGCGATAATTATGCAATTGCGATAATTATCCATTAGCGATAATTAGGCAATAGCGATAATTATGCAATAGCGATAATTATGCAATAGCGATAATTAGGCAATAGCGATAATTATGCAATAGCGATAATTAGGCAATAGCGATAATTATGCAATAGCGATAATTATCCAATCGCGATAATTTTGGCAATCTCGATAAACTCTCATACAAGAGTTTTCGATAACTTTGAAGATGAACAGCCACGTAGATTTTTATCGAAATTCATTATAACTTAGATTTTTCAACCACAGATTATCTAAATCAGTTTTAATGACTAATCTAAACAATCTGACCAAGTTATAACAATATTCATCCATAAACACTCAATAATCAACCTGCTAGTGTTCGTAGTTCTTCTTAAACCCTTAAACTCAATTGATCCATTTAACATGTTTCTGGGCACAATCTAAGCATGCATACATTCGATTAACCTCAAAACAACAACATCCCAACATACAAATTACACAATAACACTCATATGCGAATTTCCCCAAATTTGTCGCTTAAACCCTAAAACATAATTCTAACGATTTGAAGTTTTTGGGAGTAATTAAGCACACAATCTTGGTTTATTATCAATATGTAAGCATTATTGTAGAATTTTTTTCAACTAAACATTCTCATTCAAAGATCCCCAATTTTTACGCAAACCCTAGAACTCAATTTCAGAATTGCGATAATTTTAACCGTTGGATCATGATAAAATTAAAAAACCATCTGTTATAATGACATGTTAAGCACAAAATTACTCAACAAAATTTGATGATCGTGAGTGGATTTACAGATCGAAGGAAAACCGTAGATGATGGTGGGTGGTGGTAATTTAATATGGTAGGTGAAGTTAAGTCAGAGTAATAACTGCGGTTGAATAATTTTTTTTTTGACTTTTTATATCTATTATTTAACTTTGCAATCTAAATAACTTTATTCCCCTAACCTTAACGACTTTGAATACTAAGTCCTAAACCACCATCATACTAACTCTAAGTCTCACTTTTTACATTTAAGGCACATAACTTTTTTATCTTGAGATCTTATCACCAAAACTTTGTGAAGCAACAAATTTCTGAAAGCATGCAAGTACAAGTTTTTTTTTTTTTTTTTTTTTTTTTTTTTTTTTTTTTTTTTTTTTTTTAAATTGTGGAAAAAATTATGTCTCCCCCTCAACACGTGTTTAAAAATAATTTGTGACATTTTAAAATAAACAACGTGTTGGATAAGGGTTTGTACTTGCATTTTTTTTTGATATATATTTACATAGATAGTTTAGATGTTTGACTCATTTAATTGTTTTTGAGAAAGTTTTCCAAATCATTTGGAGTCAAACATCTCATACCAATCCGGTGAACCAGATCCACAAATCTTGCATGAGGCAAGGATTTTGTGAACAGATCCGCCAATTGGTGTTCAGTTCCCACAAAATACAATTCAACAGTACCCTTTTCCACGTGTTCCTTGATGAAATGGTACCGGAGATCAATATGCTTTGATTTGGAATGCTGCACGGTGTTGCATGAAATAGCGATGGCACTCTTGGAATCACACTACATAGGAATCTTGTTGAATACGTATCCGTAGTCCATTAGTTGTGATCGCATCCAGATGACTTGATCACAGCAGGCAGACATGGCTACATATTCAGATTCTGTTGATGACAGTGAGGTGCAGTCTTGTTTCTTTGATTGCCAAGAGACGAGCTTGTCACCCAAGAATTGTACTCCCCCTAATGTACTTTTGCGTGTGTCTAAGCACCCTGCATGGTCAGCGTCTGAAAATGCAACAAGTTCAATCCCAGAATCCTTTGGATACCAGATCCCCAAATTAATGGTTCCCTTGATGTATCTAAGGATTCTTTTAACGGCTGACAAATGCCGTTCAGTCGGTCTAGACTGATATCGGGAGCAAAGATATGTGGCAAATACAACATCCGGTCTGCTAGCTGTAAGATACATGATTGACCCAATCATACTACGATACTTCGTAGGATCAATGGGTGTCCCATGTATGTCAGCATCTAGCTTCGGGGATGAGGAGGACATTGGGGTGTTATAGGTGTCATAGCTGGTCATACCAAGCTTTTTCAGGATTTCCTGAGCATATTTTGACTGACTTAGAAATATACCACGGGGTGACTGATGAACTTGCAATCCTAGAAAGAATTTAAGTTCACCCATCATAGACATCTCAAAGTTTTGTTTCATCAGTTTAGAAAAAGCGTTTGAATATTTTTTATTGGTTGAACCAAAAATAATATCATCCACATAAATTTGAACAATGAGAATGTCTTCCCCGTGTGTCTGTATAAATAAAGTCGGGTCAACAGTTCCTTTGGTAAAATGATTAGCAAGTAGAAATGCAGACAGTTTATCGTACCACGCCCTCGGGGCTTGTTTAAGGCCGTATAGGGCTTTCTTAAGCCGATATACATGGTTAGGGTGATCTGGGTCCACGAAGCCTTCTGGTTGTGACACGTACACCTCTTCTCGGAGTTGTCCATTTAGAAATGCCGTCTTCACATCCATCTGATAGACTGTGATGTTCTTGTGGGCTGCATATGCCAGAAACATTCGAACTGCCTCAATCCGAGCCACTGGAGCAAACGATTCCTCGAAGTCAATGCCCTCTTCTTGGCTATACCCTTTTCCTACCAGTCGGGACTTGTTACGAATCATTGTACCATCTGCATCCAGCTTATTCTTCCAAATCCATTTCAATCCAACAACATAAACTCCATCTGGTCTTTCCACTAATTCCCAAACTTCCAAACGTTTGAATTGTTCCAGCTCTTCTTGCATGGATTCAATCCAGTTGTCATATGTAAGGGCTTCTTTGATGTTTTTAGGTTCAGATTGATAGACAGTGAGTACATACATGCAGTGTTCACTATCTGAGTGAAGTTTTTGTCTTGTCATGACTGGATTGTCAGGATTTCCAATTATATTTACCAAGGGATGATCTCTTGTCCATTTGTGGGTGGATGGAAAATGTTGAATGTTGTTATGGTGATATGACGGGTCCATATTGCTCGAGGATGACTCTCCTGTTTCTGGAATGGTTGGTGGTGGAGCAAATGGATTAAAAAATGCATTCCCGTCATATCCTGAAGGTGTGGGAACTTGGTTAGAAGTGGGGGAAGAATCTTCAACTGCAGGTGGAGGTGTTTGAACCATGGGTGATGAGAGTTCAGGTTGAGGTGCATTGTTATCAACTGCTGTAGAAGTAGTTGCAGATTGATCAGGTGCTTGATTTGGGACTTGTTGAGCAGCGGAACTGGTGGAAGCATCTGATGCACTACTAACACAAACTTCATCAAACATTGGTGCAAACAAATCTTCCAGATCTTTCCTGTTAAAGGGTAAGGGTGCAGCCGAAGATTCAGGGAAGTTTAGACGGTTATGTTCGGGTTCTAAGCGGTCTTGCTCAGAAGCCATTTCCGTGAGTTCATCAAAATTGGCGTGTATAGTTTCTTGAATATCCCCGGTCCGACGATTCCAAATTCTATATCCCTTAGAATTCTCACAGTAGCCAATAAATATCCCGATGTCTGCTTTAGCCTTTAATTTACCAAGATCATCTCTATCATTTTTCGGGTAACACAGTGCTCCAAAAACATGAAAGTAGTTGATGTTTGGTTTTCTGCCTTGAATAAGCTCATATGGAGTTTTTTTGTGTCGTCTGTTGATCATGCCGCGGTTCTGAGTATAACAAGCAGTATTAACAGCTTCAGCCCAAAGGTAGTCTGGTAATTGAGCATTGATCAAAATTGTTCTAGCTGCTTCCACAAGCGTACGGTTTCGTCTTTCAACTACACCATTCTGTTCGGGAGTGCGAGCAATTGAATATTGATGAACAATCCCATGCTTCTCAGTGTATTCCCAAAGGGTTTGATTCTTAAATTCAGTGCCGTTGTCTATTCGAATAATCCTGACGGTGTTACGGACTTGAACTTGAATCTTTGTGAGAAACGTGATGACCATTGAAGGAACTTGATCTTTTGTCCGAAGAAAGTAGACCCATGTCCATCGTGAGTAGTCATCTACTATTACCAAAATGTACCTTTTCCCGTTTATAGTTTGAACCCGCATTGGACCACACAAATCCATATGTAGCAGCTGGAGGACATGATCTGTGCTGTGTTCTATTTTGGGAGGAAAGTGAGCACGGTGACTTTTCCCTTGTTCACATGCAGAACATAAATGATCTTTGGCATATCTGAATTTGGGTAATCCGTCAACCAATTTATTCCTTGCAAGGTCAGTCATGGTTTTGAAATTGAGATGAGACAATCTTTTATGCCATAACCAAGCCTTTGTGGGATTAGCCTTGGAGAGTAAACAAATAGGAGATGATGCTGTCATGCCTTCAAAGGATATGGTGTATAGACTGGTTCCCCGTTTTCCTTTCATCAAATCATTTCCTTGAAGATCACGAATGAAGCAAGTTTTCTCCCGAAATGCTACTTCTAAGTCTCCGTCACAGAATTGTCCCACTGAGAATAGATTGTGACCAAGGCCTTCAACATAGTATACACGACTGATCTCGATGTTCCAATTAACATAATCTCCATAGCCCATTATTGCTGCGAAGTGATCATTCCCGAACCTGACCGTTCTGATGAACTTTGCGATAAAGTTTGTTAGAAGCTTGAGGTTGCCGGTCATGTGTCGGGAACACCCGCTATCAACAATCCAGAGGACAATTTGAATCACCTGCATCACAAATATTGGAAACAGGTGGAGAATTGATAACGGTTGGACCCGTTGGGTTAGAAACACAAGATTTAATTATCTTTGGGACCCATTTAAAACTTGCTGTGTTTTGTAACCAACGTTGCCATGTCCAACTGGTCTCAGCCTTTTTCCTAATGTATGCACTAGGTGATTTGGTTGTCTTGGGTTTGGCTATGGGTGTTTCTATGGTTTGCTCAGAAACTACTAGTGGAGGTTTCCCTAAAATGGACTTGGCAACAGTTTTGAGCCTAGAGGAAGAGCCACTAGTTCGTTTCTTTTTTCGTTTCAACAGAGTTTTAGCAATGCAGTTTTGATGATCACCAGATAATATACTAGCACGACAAACAATACAACTAGCATCAAACATAACATCATCATTAACATTCATAGAATTAACGTCTGTTACATCATTACTAGAATTAGACTTAGATAAGTTTGATTCTATTCCTGATATCACATGCGTTTTATTCAAACTACTTTCTTTAACTTCTGCAGACTTAGATGATCCATTCCTAGGTTTCCGGACTCTACGCTTCTGTTGTTTCTTGTAGGTCTTGGAGTTGCAAGCCTTAGAGATGGTATCTAATCCTGTGGAAATTGAAGTAGTGTCATTAGTGGTTAAGTCTGATGCTTGGGTAATTGCCTTGTCTACTGCATACATCCCTGGGGCAATCTTATGAACTTTTGCTTTGCCTTTGTCTAAAACTCAGAGTTTCTTCTTCAGATCAACAATGATGTGTTGGTATTCTTGATTTTTTGAATCAAATTTTTTGTTGAGGCGGACTGTGTCATTTCTGTTTTGAATAATTTCATCCAATTCCTTTTCATATTCAAACAGTTTATGTCTTAAGACATCATTTTCATTTTGATTCTCACTTTCAGAAATGTGACTGTTTTGAAATGACAAAGATGTTTTTAGATGTTGGTAATTTAATTCAAATATGACACTTTGATGTTGACACAAGTCAAGCCTCTTTTGAAGATTGAAAACTTTGTTTTCCACATCATGGTTGATTTGACGAAGATCCTCATTCTCTTTAACTAAATTTTCTATCTCTATTTGCAACATCTCAACATTAGCAGCGTGATCATTCACAAGTAACTCATTGCATGACTCATAAAGCGAATTCATTATCACAGAAACAACGTCATAACACAGAACTTTTTCTAAGAGTCGATCATTTTCTTTTGCTAAAGTTTTCTTTTGAAGTTTTTGTCTTTGAACTTTGTCGTCTTTAGCTTTGAAAATGCTCTTCATAGATGCAACTTCTGTTTGTAATTCTTGTTCCCATTGTGTTTCACATTTCTTTAGATGTTTAACATTAGGTAGAATTTTCTTTTGAAGAGTATCTCGCTTTTCTTTCGCGACTGAGGAAAGAAAAGTAGAGACTTCGATTTGAGAACTAAACTCAATTTCATTCTCCAAAAGAAATATGTCTTCCATAAATGTCTTAAAATATCGAAGAATTCGACATTCTTGAGGCATTTGTGGATCAACTTCATCCTCTTTCAAAGCATCCTTGAGATGTGTAACAGTTTTGGACACATGAATTCCAGAAGAAGAAGCATGTATGTAGGTGTTTAACAACGTTTGTTCTGGTTTATCCTTTGGAGGGTCAAATGATTTACTTATATGAGGTCTTGCGTTATAATCATAATGAACTCTGGAAAAATCTTTGTCAGTTTTTGGTCGACTCTCAAGTTCTTTTTGACGTTCAAGATGTGCATGTTCTTCATCATTAGTAAGCACAACAACTCTTTGAAAGGTATTATCAAGTAATAATTCTGCACTGTATAACTTGGGATTGTTGCTGAGTGCTTTTGAGAGAAAACGTGGTTGGTCATAGCCAATAGCAAATCCAACTCCTTTCGGAACTGGTTTTACCGATAGCCTTTGAATTTGAGTTATTGATTCACCATTTTTGTATACAATAGTTTGAAACTCTTTAAGTTTGGATTCCAGAATGACAATTTCTTCAAGATATGAGTTGACGCGTTTACTTGAGGCTTGCTTTTCTTCAAGAAGATTATTTTGAGATGTTGAAAGCTCAGATTGAGTTTTTAACAGCTCAGAATTTAAAGTATCAATTTGTTTTTTGAATTCAAATTGATCCTTTTCTTTTTGAGAGAGGAGCTCAGCCTTGGAAACGGTTAGCTCACGAACTTGATTTTCTAAATCTTGAACTTTGACGTACTCTTTTTGGAAAGCAATCTCAAAACCTTTTTCACGTTTTTCTTGTTTCTGATATCCTGAAAGTTGTAGTTTATAGCACTCATTGTCCTTCGTTAACAATGCAATTTTTGCTTTTAGATTTTGATTGATTTCATTGCATTTCTCAATTTGTGATTGGGTGGTCATTAACAAGGCCTGAAGCTCTGAATCTTGATCAGGCAAAGGATCATTTCGTTCAAGATGATCCAAATTTTCATCTTCAATAGAATCATCAAATGAAACGACGGTTTTATCATCATCAAATGATACAACAGTGTTTATTTGATAATCTGATGGAGATGAGAATGGTGAATCATGTTGAACAGAATTGTCATTTGTAGATGAAGATGCAGATGGTGAAGCAATTTCATGTATAAGACATTGTGGATCAGGTACCTGAGATAGACCATCGGTATCATAAACCGGGCCTGTCTCGGACATGTTCATCTCCTGCATGTTTGCCATGAGCATTACTGCAGCATTTGCTTCAAGATCTTCCATCTCATCATCAGATGCAGCATTGGCCATAAAGCTTTGCTCATTCTGAGTCAACATTCCTGCAGCTTTTTCATCTTTGAGAGCCATCAGAAGAGCTTCCTTGTGATATGCACTACCCTGAGTCCTAGGCTTAGAGCAAGCATTTGCCATGTGACCAGTCCCACCACAGTTGTAGCACGTGATTGAAGTATTTGCAATGCCTTTCTGTGCATTCCCAGCCATCTGATTTCTACTCTGAGTAGTTCCCATACTGTTCCTGTTACCCCCTGCAGAATTGAACCTGTTCCCTCCTGACTGAAACCTCTGAGACCCATAGTTTCCATTGTTTCCTGAACCATATTTGCCCGAAGACCGATTTTGAATTTCCACTCTACCATCGTTAATAACAGCTTGATTCCTGGTATTGGATGATGAACGAAGACGATTGTTGGATTTGGTGAACTTGCCAAATGCCTTAGCAATTAATCCAAATGCTTCATTAAGAGAGTTGAATGCATCCTCTTCTTCATCATAATCAATGTTTGAGTACAACATAGAATCTGAGTTGTTATATGGAACCATTTGGTTGTCTGAGTATTGTGATGGTGCTTCATATGGGATGATTTGGTTAGAAGGTTGTGGTTGAAAACTTGGTTGGTAATATGATTGACCAAATTCCTGGTTTGGTAGTGGAAAGTTGGATTGAGCAACAAGAGCAAGCGAGTTAGGTGTTGGTGATGATATGAACCCGTCTCGTGCTGTAACTTCCTTATCTACCTCAGATTGATGTTGTTTCAGAAAGTCATACATTAGTCCATACTTGACTTCACCAATCTTCTTAGTTTGCCTGACAAATGTTGCATATTTCTGCCATTCTGGTCCAAGGCAACCCAGAAATTTTGAATTGATAGCAATCTTAGGTAACTTGATGTCATGACGATCGAGGTTATTTACAACATTTGTGAAACGGTGGTTGTATGATTCAATTGTCTCCCCTGGTTCCATGATGAAATTATTGTATTCCATGTAAAGCTTTGACTCGAGGTCTTCTTGATTTAACTCAGTCCCTTTCATTAGAAGATGCACATGTTCCCACATGTCTTTGGCAGTCTTTTGAGCATCAATACTTCGGTAAATAGGATTGGGAATTCCTTGAAGTATGTAAGACATTGCCAATTGATTTGCCTCTTGTGGCAATGTTTGTTCAGTTGCGTAGTTAGTGACTGAAATGGGAGTTGATGTCTCTTCTCTTTCTGAAGTTCCTTGAACAACAGTTACTGGAAGTGGAAAGGGTCCTTCTTCAATGACTTACTTGAGATATCTCCCATGGGGTTTTCGGAGTTCAATGAATCTGAGGAATCTACTAGCCCATTGCACATAGTTACCAGGTGTCAGTATAGGTGGAGTGTCCTGATTCCCAGCCTCATGTCGGGATTGCTGACTGCTGATTGCCTCACACATCTTGTTAAACCAATGTGGTTCTCTGGAGTAGGAGGGATTGTTCAACATTTGATTCTGTTGCATGATTTGTTGTGGGAATACTTGTGGTGGAGAGAGAAATTGATGCTGTTGCACGAATGCTTGTTGTTGTTGATACTGAGGATGAAATTGCTGTTGTTGAGGATATTGCTGTAGCTGATAGTAGTAATTGAAGTGAGGTGGTTGAGACATGTCTGGATCTTGAAGATAATTAAGATTTGTGTGATGAGTTATGTTAAGTTGGTTTTGGTTAACTGAAGATTTTTGTCCAATTGCGATAATTACTGTTCACCCAATTGCGATAAGTACTGTTCACCCAATTGCGATAAACTCCAAATAGCGATAAAGAAAATAGAAATTGCGATAAAACTTAAAATTGCGATAAAAATGACAATTTGAATAAGTTATCTTAAATTGCGATAGAAAAGGCAATTTGCGATAATTTATCAGAATTGCGATATTTTATGGCAATTTCGATAATTTTATCTAAATTCCAATTTCAATAATTCTCAACTCTTATACAAGAGACGAGAAGCAACCAAGTCGAAGTATTTTCACTTTCTTCTACAAGGAAGTAAAATACTGAGTCCCAATGCCGATAATCTGAAGATCTGCCAATTGCGATGAAACCCTAACTTGTCGCTATTCACCCAGATGCCAAAAACTCACTTTTCACCAACTTTTCCAGCACGCTAATTACCCGGATTACACTAAATCGTCTAGTAAACTAATAAAACCGAAGGATTTTTAAGTTTTAACGATTAGAAATCACGAAATATGAAGAAATTTAAGATCTATAACGTGGTAAATGGAAATTTGATGATATTTATGAGGTTTTAACGAGATGAAAGCTACGTTCCAACAAAAGAGAGTTTTGATGAATTTGAACAAAAAAAATTTACGTAATCAATAAAACCAACCTAGAAAACGATTAGATCTACTCAAAACACTATCCTAACTATCCCTTTGGCGAATGATACCACTTGTAGGTCGTGTATATCTCAACAACACACCCACGTATGAAAGCTAAAACACGTACAACTACTTATCTAATAAGCTACAATAAGGAGTAAAGAGAATAAGCTAATAAGAGAAGAAGAATAAGAGATAAAGAAGAGAGATTTGGAAGGGAATTCAATTCATACGATATAAGGAAAAAGCTTTCGCAACATACATGAATAACCAACACTTAAAATGAGCTCCCTACCCTTCTATTTATAGGCAAGGGATTAGGGCAACTCATACACTAATGTTTCTAGAAGAATAAATACATAAATGGGCGGTCCATGGGCTTCTAATGGACCGCACCTTAATCACTAATATAAAGCCCTATTTAAGCAACATGTATTTGAAATGGTCAAGACTTGTAATATTACAAAACGTGTTCCTAACATTTACAACCTTGAATCTTAACAAAACAATACGTAAAACAATCATTCCTAAACTTTAACCTAGGCAACCCTTTTATAGACTAAGGATTCCTTTACAAGATAACTATCGTATAATTCTAACATTATAAGATATACATTAAATCTTTTCTATAATTATCTTCACACGGTTTTATCTTCACTTGTATATATCTTATACGAAATCATAAACAGTACAAACTTCTTCATTCAACAGTACTAACTGCTTATGTCTTCAAAACTCTTCAGCAGTACTAACTTTCTTTTCAACCGTACTAACTGCTATAGCTTAATTTCCTAACAACATACATCAAAGATCTCTTAGGAACACTTAGCATTGTTATACTGGTTGTTCAACAAAAGGAACACTAGTTGTGAATTATAAGAGTGTCCTACGCAGGTCTTAGTAATCTGCCGAGAAAATTCATGAGAGAATTTACATATTGTGATTCTCAGTGATTGAATGGAATTCTTGCCAGGGTCAACATCAAACAGCCCTGACAGCAGGTCACTTCGGTAATCCCCTGTGGATTACGCTTAGTGGTTCCATACGGTCTACAGTCGTGGAGTGATACTTCAGTATACTTCAGCGACTCATTTGAATTATTGATACACTTCAGTGAATCTTCTGGTTCAGGAACGGCCTTGGGTAGGATTAGGGAAAGTCTTCACACTATGCTGTTGACGATCTCGAAGTCTGAATCTGTAAGTGCCTAAGGATTTATTGCTAACTTTTTATCTGCAGGAAAATCATAGAGACCGGAAGTTCCACTACCACCAGTTCATCATGCTCATATCCCGATGAGAAGTCAAAGATCAAGCAGAACAACATTTCACAAGTCCAAGATCAAAGTGAAGTAAGAATTACTTGATACCTGAAGTACAAAAGTCAGAAGAAATATGAGCATGGTGAAAAAGACGCAAAGACACCAGAATTAAAGAATGTTGGTGGAAGGCAGATCATTACTTTACCATATCACTTAAATCAAGAACAAAGAACAAAGATCCAAATGACGTCGAAGCCAACGAAGCAAAGATGACGTCAAGCAACCTTGATGACCAATACTTAGGGGGTGATTGTTGGGAACACGTCTTAGATTATGAAGTATTGATCATATTATGTAATAGGTTGCTTAGGCCTTTATGTTAGTTATTAATGTACGGCCTATGTAGAAGGCCCATGGGCCGTGGCCTGTTACTTATTAGTTATTTAGGGCAACGCCTAACTTGATGTGGAACTCTATAAATACCCCTTCCATTGGAGTAAAGGGGTGTTGGTTAATGTTCAGTTCATTTGCCATTAGTATTGTGTTTAACCTACCTCTCTTTCTCTCTCTAATATTCTCTCTCTAGATAAGTAACCTTGTGTGATAAACTTGAGACCTAACAGATATTATTGGCCGTCAATGCACAGGGACGCGATAGAGATAATACAAAAGTGTGAAGCATGTCAGATTCACTCCAAAGTTCCACGATTATCAAAGCAAGACATGACCTTCGTAACGTCTGCATGGCCTTTTTGCCAATGGGGAATCGATATAGTTAGACCCCTACCAGTAGCTCCAGGAGGGGTAAAGTTCTTGGTCGTAGCAATTGACTACTTTACTAAATGGGTCGAAGCCAAACCTTTGGCATCAGTAACAGGAAGGCATATGGAAAAGTTTGTGTGGGAACACATAATCTGCTAATTTAGAGTCTCTCACATCATCATTTCCGACAATGGGAAACAATTCGCCGAAGGGGTGTTCCTAACTTTCTGCGAAAGCATAAAGATCAAACAGTCGTTCACTTTCGTATACCATCCTCAGGGTAATGGACAAGTAGAAGTCACCAATAGGGATATTGTCAATGGAATTGAGAAGAGTTTAGGACGAAGCCATCATGGTTGGGTAGACGAACTACCCCAAGTTCTGTGGGCGAATAGGATGCACCCCAAGTCGAGCCATGTGGAGAGTCCTTTTAGCCTCACTTATGGAACCGAGGCTGTTATACCCTCAGAAATAAGCGTTGAAACAAAGCGTATTGTGAACTTTGAGGCAAAAACAAACGAAGATAGGCTTCGTGAAAACCTTGATCTACTTGAAGAATGAAGGGAAATAGCCTCAATCAGAGAGGCTATCTAGAAACAAGGGTTTGAAAAGTACTACAACAGCCGAGTTCGACCATCCACGTTCAAGCCAGGTGAATATGTCCTTCGGCTAAACAGCACAAGCAAAGCTGAATATGAAGGAAAGCTAGGGCCTACATGGGAAGGACCCTACGTCATATCTGAAGCCTCCGGCAATGGAGCCTACAGGCTCGAAACGCTGGACGGAGATGTCATGGATAGAACTTGGAATGGTACTAACCTTCGTAAGTTTTACATATAAGACTTACTACTTTCAAAACACTTAGTTTGTTTTTAAATTCATGTATTGCATTCTTCTCATTTGGGGAAAGAAGCATTAATGGTAGGTGTCTTAGTTTTCATTTCTTAAAATGATGTAATCCTACCTACCCAATTAATGATATAACGCATTTCCCTCAAATCTCTTATTTCGTTCTATACAACAAAGATTTGTTCAGCCAAGTAATTTACAAGTTTCAATGTCGAAGGATGATTCAGGACACATGTCTTGTATATATATATAACATCCATTATAATTCACATTAACTTTCCTACAAGTCTTAGGGTATTCTAAGCCCTTTGTATCTTAAGGATAAAGACGGAGTAGGTCGCGACCCTCTGTCAGCAGTCAAATTATACGATTGCTAAAATCTTGGTCCAAAATACACACAATAAGGTTATCTATTTACTATAACCTTAGGTTGTATATTTATGTTTATAAATAACGTAAGGGAAGAAAAGCATGATATTAAAAGCGGGACATTGTCCCCTACCTAGCATTCATAGACAAAATATGGTCAAAGCCAACACAAAGATTCAAACATTGTTTGAGATACGGGCCGAAGCCCAGCAAGCAAAGTAGTAAATTGTTCAACAAATAGGCACTAGCCTATTACGCATCAAGTAAAATTGTCTAAAGGGTACATGCCACCCTTGGGGCCAAATTCCTGCCAACATGGCAGTCTTCAAGCATTCTTGGAAGACATTGGATCCTCTTGTTGTGTTGGAGATGAAGGCTTCACAGATGGAGTCTTTTTGGTTGGAGAAGGAGGCTGAATCTTGGGAGGTTTTCTGGAAAGGAGATCTTCTATTGGAGCTGATGGGTTTTTGGTTGCTTCGGTGAGAAAAGGGTACTCTGCTGTAGTGTATGCGTCACCAGCATCGTTGTATTCTTGCTCCAACGTTGGACGGTAGTAGGGTACTTCCGACAAGACAACATGCTTCTTGGTCTCGGCAATCTCTTCCAACGTGGTGCACTTTCCGTAAAAGATGGCAGCATTCACCAGCCTTTCCACTATCTCTCCCACCTTATCACTGTGGTATAACTCCATTGCTATATATGGAACAACCTTTGAGACCACATTAGCTCTATCTTTCTTCAGGTTCTTGCATCGGAGGTTCAAACCATCTACCTCCTCGCGTAGCTTGATCTCCTACTCTCGAAGTCTAGCCCTCTCGGTTTCCAGACCTGCACATTTAGATTCAAGTGTGGTAACTTGTGCTTTCTAGCCAGATACCTTTGCTTCCTCCATTCTCAATCTCCCACATTCTGCTTGGGCCTCCTTCAGTTGCTCTTCAAGGCTATCAATTTTGGCTCGAAGGTCTTGAACAATTGGATTCTTCTCGAAATCCTCCATGACCTCCTTACACTTTGCTTCTAACTCAGCATACTCAAGATCCTGATTCTTTTCCTTAGTCGAGATGGCATCCATCTTCTCTCTCGCAGCCTTCATTGTGCGGACCAGGTCCCTTGTTCGGGAATTGAGATGATTGTCTAACACAGCCTGCCTCGTGTAGCTCTTATCATGCAGATTACACAATTCTTCCATGGACATGTTGTCCAGAGTTCCCCTCCAACTGGCGGGAGTCACCTTCTCAACCAACTGATGACATGCAAGGGCATTCGGAAGCTCCTTAGTGTTGGGCAAACCTGCATAAGATACAGTAATTAGCTATATGGTGTATTCAGGATCATTGATGCGCGTGTGCGTAGTGCTCTAATTTATACCCACGGTATGTCGTTGTGGTTTTAGCAGTATTCAAGTTTTAAATTTATATTTAGCCGACTTATCAATAACACACACACTTTAACGAGCAGTGTACCCGGTCAGTATGAATATAATGGTAAGTAGAGTGTCGATCACTAAGAGTGGAACGTATTATCTAGTTATTCTAATCAGTATTTTAATATCTTAAGTTAGCTATACAACCTAATCTAACGCAAGGGGGTTCAGCCTGAGAGACTGGCACGGTTTGGTTATGATTAAATATAAACTAAACTAATAGGCACGAATCAGCGATTAGCACACACGTACACAGATAAATACTTGAGATAATAAGAAGACCTGTCCTGATAGTTAAGTAGCTTGTCACTTGTTTTATTGCTAGTTTTATATGAAGTGTATAGTTCGATGCAACGCACCGAGATTAATCCCTTTCTCGTTGGCTCTAATCTCATCGGCGAGTAAACCCTTAATGATTACTTATGACTATCCTATTTACCTTTTCTTCCTACTTTTCTACAGACGATAGAATGCATAGGTGATAAAATAAATAGGTGAGGACAGAGGCATGGCGACCCGATCAATGCTCAGCTAGACACAGAGGTTATCAATGCACTAATAAAAGTCACCAAAGACATCAACATATAAACTTTAATTAATGGGAAAGCAATTTTAAGGGGAGTTGAAGTGCATGATTAAATCAATGACACAAGCCCATCAATCCTGACCAATTAAAGTGTACTAATACAATAAAACAAAACTACTTAATGAATTGAATACATGCAGGACCTTCTTACAGCTCTTGTATCTTCGTTCAAGGTGTGTCTTGTGCTGCTACTTCGTCTGAATTCGGCCTAGGGTTTTGTGGTCTTCGGTCTTTTCTAAAACTAGGCTCTCGAAATTCGTCTGACCTTGGGGTATTTATAGTTTCTGTCTGAGGGTAAGATGCGGCGCATTGAATAAGTAGATGCGGCGCATTGACTTAACTTCGCGTGGGGTCCAAGATTAATATATTCAGGAATATTCGTACACCGCCAGAAGATGCGGCGTAACTCCATTTCTAGATGCGGCGCATGTCCTTGCTGTCTTGGATCGTAGCTTGTGAAATCTTGATAGTGATGCGCCGTATATAATAAGTAGGATGCGGCGTATCTGGAGCAGAATGATCTTGATCTTGTACATTTCAGTAGACTCTTAACTTCTTGCTTGTTTTGCTCCATAATTAGTCCAAAATCGCCAAGTTTCACATAATACTTGTTTTTACCTGAGAATTACAAAAGTAAACATTAACGTATCAATTCTCACAGATAATATAATAAAACAAGTCAAATAAATAGGATAAATGATGGTAATAAAATGTACTTATTTGAGTTCATCAAATATCCCCCCACTTGAACTTTACTTGTCCCCAAGTAAACTTTAGAATTAATCTTATGAAAATGTATCCTAAAAGATATTAGGATTTATTTTTATATTTAAGCATGTATTCATTTTGTCATAATCACACAACCAAACACTTAACGAATTAGGAGTAAAATAAAATATATTGATAAAAGCAAATCTAATCGTTTAACTGTCCAGTCGTGACGAATATTCTATCATAAGCTTGGCAAGTATACGCATCTCCCCCACTAAAGCCATGGAATAACAAGTCTAAAGCGGCAAAAAGGGTTTGTTGGTTAAGGGTTAATCATTCTTCTTAATCTCTATCGATCTCAAATTCTAGAAAAGGCGACAAAATCACAAATACATGATCGAATCCACGAACACGATACTTGCAATTGCTCAAATCCTTAACTCGAATAGGCTAAAGATAGGACCAAGTAATCTTTACCAATAATATTATATCAAAAAGGGCGACTATTGATACAAAAGTTGGGCGTTCCTTGATTCTGTACCAATCAGATCTTAATGCTTGAGACCTGCGCACTAAGAAAACAAAAAGACACCGTTAGGCTTATCGTGGGATTGTCTCCCACGATTATCCTCCGGAGTGAGAGTAAGTAATCGGTTTTTAGGGTTTAGTTGAAGAGTTAGGGTTGTAAGCCGTACCTTTGATGAGAGTCGAGAGACTCTTTATATACACACGAAACCCTAGTTGGTTTCGTGCTCCTCACTCCTCAGCGTATCCCGCATAGGTCGGTTTTGATACATATCCCATAAATAAGAGATATCCTATCAAGACCATAAATAACTTCGGGTTTGGGCTAGCGTAAGCCCAAACTGTTATCGCAATAGCCCATTCGTGATGGGTTTGAGCCCATTTGTGATGGACTGGAGTCCATTCGTGATGGACTTGAGTATGGGTCGGGTTCGTGACCCGAATACGGACTATACGTCATCATGTCCCCCCAGTCTAGTGTGCGCAATGCGAAATTGCGGACGCTAGACTAACAACTATAGCTAAAAATATTCCTTGATGCGTAGCGGGGAAGTTTCAAGTATTTCCCGCCTAAAAAATCAAATTAATCTAGTCCAAGTACATCCGTATCTCCTTCGTAAATCGTGAAGGGTGGGTGAAAAAGTGCTTTACCTTTTTGCCTCCCAGCCACACGATTAGAGCAAGTGGGGTACATGTGTCGTTCATCCAAGAATGTGTGTAACCCTATATAAAGGTTAGCCGTCTTTTCACTGTGGCTACCACAGTAAAAACCATCATTTTCCGCCATTGTTAAACCTCCAAACAGCAATCAAAAAATCAACAAAAACTAAGGTAATAGCGCGTGCGCTTATAATAGTGATTTGAAGGTTAATCATGGTTCTTCAATTGTCCGATTTTAATTCCGATTTATCTGAGGATGAACTACGTCAGTTCACTTTAGATTATTACATCCCTCTCGCATTGCATCCGGTAGTTCCGGCCGCAAATGCGTCAATAGCGAATTTCCCGCAAGGGAAAGTAGGGGTATACACGCGTTTTTTCGAATTCGCTAACCAGCGTGCGCCCATTTCCCTCTTTTTGTGCGATATTCTAAATCACTATCATCTTCATATTTCCCAGCTGCACTGTATAGGTGCAGCAAAGATTACCAATTTTGAAGTGAATTGTCGCTTGTTAGCGATAGAACCTACAATTCATCTTTTCCGCGCGTTTTACCACACGTCGTGGTCAAACGGGTGGGTTTCCTTCTCCAAGCGCGCAGGGCCACTGCAGTGCTATACGGAGAAGTTAGATGCACTGAGGGATTGGAGAGAAAAATTCTTTTGGGTTGATAGGGCATTTTCCCATGGATTTTTGAGTTCTACACTCGAGAATCATTACCGAGAGACGAGCGCCCAGACCCCGGATTGTATAACGTGGTTGATGCGGATATGATAAATACCAATCGCATACCGATCAAAGCGTACCCAGAAGAGTTGTTGGTGCACATGGGCATCAGTCGCAATTACTTCGGTAGTCCAGAAGAAGTGCCAACATTTTTGGATGAAAATAGCCGGGGTGGGTGCTTGTCTCCTCCTTCCTCTTCGCTTAGTAGTTGTAAGCGTTCTTCCTTTTATAGCTTATCTAACATATTTTGTGTTTGTTTGTTGTTTTGTTGCGCAGAGATGGATTTGTTCGATGTTGTTCGCTTGGCGAAACCCACTCAGGTGATCGTAGGGGTGCGCCCATTGAGAGATGGAGAGGAGCCATTACTTCAGGCTACTGCAGGGCGCACGATGGTGATCGCGCAGGAGGAGACAGAGGAGACAGAGGAGATAAGGGAGGTCCCCACAGGTGTCACTATGGCTACTCCTCTGCGTAGCTTTCCCGCTCCTGGGTCGCAAATCCCTGCGAAGTTATTGCATATAGACTCGTCGGGGAGTGCTATGGATGAGTCTGAGGAGGAAGGCCAAGGGTTAAAGCGCAAGAGATCGTCTGATGATGATGGCGCAAGGACATCAAGTAAGCGCCCTGCTATTTTTGTCAGTTAATCATCTGAGGAGGGTGCGTCATCGCATAAAACTCCTCCCCTCAAGTAAGTACTTGTAACTTTGGATCTTCAATCCTTTAATCCGCGCTTAATACAATAGAGTAATTTTGTTATTTGCGTGCAGTGCTGAAACTGCTGTTGATGATGATGTGCATGTTGGGAATTCACCACCCAAGACTGGTTCTGCATATGTTGGTGAGTTTGTGCCTGAGAGTCCAGTGGATGAGGAAAAATCTTCTGGAGATGCGCCAAGAAATCGCCTTATAGAGGAGTTGGCGTTGGCTGCTGCGCACCAGGCTTCATTGGTTGCGCGGCTACAGGCTGAATATGGTGGTGAGGGTAGCCTGGTTGCGCAAAAGGACAAGGAGATTGACATTCTGAAGGCGCAGTTGGCTGATGCGCAGGCTGAATTGAGGGCATCTGCTATGTATGACCAGAAAATTGCTGATGAGAAGATGTCGCTCATGGCCGAACTGAATCAAGAGCGCACTGGAGCAAAAGAATACAAGGCCTCCTGCCTTTGGGCCTTGAAATATATGGAGCTAAACAAGGGGAGACTCTTCTCTAACTTGGAGGAGTTCCGCAAGGCTGTGGAGAGTTCGCTGGAGAATCAGGAGACCAAGCTGCGCAAGCTCAGCATCGAATATGATGAGGAGTTGTATCCACATTTGGTGTCAACAATTGCTGAGCGCAGGTGGCTTATCAGCCATGGCTTGCGTCTTGCTGCCATGACCACGCTGGAGTCTCGAGAGGTCAAGGAGTCCTTTGGGAATGTGGTTCAATGTGCCCTAGCGCGTGGTAAGGCAGAAGCAGTAGAGGAACTGTGTGCGGCCAAGGTTTTGGCGATGCCTCCCTCCGAAGTGCCTGGTTATAATGAGAACGCTTATGGTGAACTTGTTTCTGCTATGGAGAAGTTAAAACTTTTTGAGCTTCCTCATATTGCGCAGCTGGAGCGTGACCAGGATTACCCCATAAGCGTTATCATGCAGGGTTTAACTTTGGCTAGGCACTCATTCAAAGACGCTGAGGCGCAGCTTGACTACTTTCTGAAGCCGGATGTGTCGCAGCTACATGTGCCTATTTTCGCTCGCCCTCGTGACATCCTCAACCCTTTTGCCCTTGAGAAAGAAATTCCATTGAAGGCGTCCTTAGAAGCCCATGAGATGAGACTTGCCAAGAAAAAGGGCGTGAAGGGGAAAGCCATTCTTTGCGGTCTTGGTGCAGCTCACATTCCCAGATCTGATGGGGTGCCGGTTAGCGTGCGAACGGTAGCACCCAAGGATGCTGAGCTATTGCAGAGGCTTAAAGATGCTGGTTGTGTGGCACGCCAAGCGGGTAGCTCAGGGCTCAGGCGTACTTGTAGCATGTCTTGGTAGTTTTGATGTAGTGATGTTGTGTGGTATGTCCACTTTTTGTTGTACATATGCTTGTTGAATATGTACTTTTTATGAACTTGTTATCCATAATAAAGTGTTGATTAGAAAAATACTATTGTACGCATATTGTATCAAGTTTGATTGTGGTTACAAGTTTTGTACTTAGTAATTTTGTCTTTGCATAAAAGATGTCTAAGAATCAAACCGTTTGTATAAACACATTTAAAGAAAGTTACAAGGATTTATAATCACTTATATCATAATCGTGTATGAAATTTATGACATAGTCGTGTATGACATGATCGTATATAACATAATTGTGTATGAAATTTACAAGTTGTTGTGTATCCATCGTGGGGTGCACAAGTGTATGGATTGCAGCGTGCTGCGAATACCATCTTAAGGGGTTTAATTGTCTTAACTCCTAATTTGTTAAACGCGCACAGTGTGCAATGATGTGTATCCGTCGTAGGGTACACATCGAACTTACTCCAACGTCTTGAGAGTAAGGTGTTTAACAAGGATGCGTGATCCGATGTTGATGGGTTTGCAACCCTCTTACTCAACGAGTCATTTAGTAGGTTTACTCATCCTTTTACCATCGTGGGTTTTAATTAGTGCATGCACGCCATGTAGGCAAAAGATAATGTAACAAACCATATTGAGACATAAATAATATGTAGACAATAAAGTAAAGTGTGTCGCGGAGTTAGCTAGAAACCGCAACATTTTATTAATACTTGCAAGTTTTTGTAAAAAAAATAAAACATTCGTCTAAAAAATGTAAATACACGGATATTTATTAAGCACTTACTAAAGTGCGGAGGTGTTCGTGTATTGGGTCGTAACCTTTCCTAAAGATAGCATCTCTTGAGATTGCAGATATTCCATGTGCGTTGTAGCTCACGGCCATCCATGTCACGCAGCTTGTACGCGCCTTGTCCTAGTGCTTCAATGACCTCATAGGGTCCTTCCCACTTTGGTCCAAGTTTACCTGTATCTTCTGCGTGGCTTGCATCATTAGCGCGATACACAAAGTCGCCTGGTCTGAATGAGGTGCTTCGAACTTTAGCATCGTAGTATCCCTTCATCTTTGACTTGGTTTTTGCCTCACGTATAGCTGCGCGCTCACGCCTTTCTTCCAATAGGTCCAAGTCTATTCGTCGTTCGTCGTCATTGGTCGCGACATTAACTTCTGCGGTGCGGATAGTTGGCATCCCTATTTCTGCTGGTATGACAGCTTCTGTCCCGTAGACAAGGGAAAAAGGAGTGTCTCCATTGCTAACTTTTATTGTCGTGCGGTGCGCCCATAAGACATGCGGCAATTCGTCCACCCATCTTCCTTTGTGTTTGTCCAGGCGTGCTTTAATTCCTTCGCCTAGACTACGATTTGCGCGCTCCACTAAACCATTGGTTTGTGGGTGTTTAACTGATGCGAAGTGTTGTGTGATATTTAGCTCTGCGCACCAGTCCTTGAACGGGTTATCACGGAATTGTTTTCCATTGTCCGAAACAATTTCCCCAGGTAGTCCAAAGCGGCATACAATGTTTTCCCAAATGAATCGTTTTACTTGATTACCTGTGATTGTCGCAACTGCTTTTGCCTCAATCCACTTAGTGAAGTAGTCTATTGCTACGATAAGGAATTTCAATCCTCCTGCTGCGACAGGGAAGGGACCCGCAATGTCGATACCCCACTTATAGAATGGCCATGGAGAAGTGATAGGTGTTAGCTCTTGTTGTGGTCTGCGCGGGATGGGTCTATGAACTTGGCAGTCATTGCATTTCTTTATCACATCGCACGCATCACGATGCATAGTAGGCCAGTAGTATCCTGAGCGCAATGCGCGTGCTACGACGGACCGTGGTCCTGAATGCATACTGCATGAACCAGCGTGGATCTCTCGGAGTACGTAATCCGCCTGAAGAGGTCCAACGCACCGAAGCCATGGTTGTAGGAATGAACGCCGATATAGGATACCATCTCTGAGCTCGAACCTCTGCGCTGTGCGCCGTATCCGTCGAGCGTCCTTTTGCTCATCGGGCAGTTTGCCCTTACTTATGAATTCGATGATGGGGGTCATCCATTTAGGATCCTGCTCGTCTATCACCGTAGATATCTCCATCTCCGAGATTGATTTGTTCTTTAGGATCTCCACTAAAACTTTTTTTGACAGGTGCACGAAGCTAGTAGATGCGATCTTGCTTAGCGCATCCGCTTTCTTATTTTCACCTCTAGGAACTTGCTTAATGGTAAACCTGTCAAAGCCTTGTATTAGTGATTTGGTCTTGTCGAGGTATTGGATCATGTTATCCTCTTTAGCTACATATTCGCCCAATACATGGTTGGCTACCAATCGGGAAACCACATTTGCTTCTAGGTTACGTACACCTATTCGATTTGCAATGCGTAATCCGGCGATTAGGGCTTCATATTCTGCCTCGTTGTTCGTGGCTGTGAATTCAAAACGTAGTGCGTAAGTGAATTCCATTCCTTCTGGATTAGTGAGGATAAGGCCAGCGCCCGACCCATCCACGCATGAAGATCCATCGGTGAACAGGACCCACGGTTCTTGTAATTCTACCTTGCTCGGTGGAGGTGCGTCATCGGTATCTGGTTTTTCGATGATGAAGTCTGCTAGTATTTGCCCTTTAACCGCAGTGCGTGGTCTGTAAGAGATGTTATACTCGCCTAGTAGTACACTCCATTTTTGTAATCGTCCCGATGCATCAGGTTTAGAGATAACTTGCTTGATAGGTTGGTCTGTGATCACCGCTATTGGGTGAGCTTGAAAGTATCTACGCAGTCGTTTGGCGGCGAACACTAATGCCAGGACCAACTTTTCCATTGGGCTGTAATTAATCTCTGTCTTCTTGAGTGCTTTGCTTACAAAGTATACCGGCGTTTGTACAGAATCTCTATCCGTCAATAACACTGCGCTGACCGCTCCATGAGTTGCAGATAAGTAGACGATTAACTCCTCCCCTGGTCGGGGTGCAACTAGCTTAGGAAGCGCTGCTATATGTTGCTTAAGCTGTGTGAAAGCTTCTTCCGCTTCCGCAGTCCAACGAAAGTCTCCCTTTTTGGTACACTTCTTGAGTGTTTTAAATAAAGGAAGTGACTTATCCGCTGATTTGGACAGGAATCTGTTCAAACCGGCTAGCTTTCCATTTAGAGATTGAACTTCTTTCAACGTGCGCGGTGAAGGAAGTTGGATGACAGCCTCTGTTTTTTCTGGGCATGGCTTAATGCCATCTGGTTCTATCAAATATCCTAGGAACATGCCTTCTGTAGCGCCAAAAGTGCATTTCTTAGGATTCAACTTCATGTTGATCTTTCGTAGTGTTGTGAATGTTTCTTCAATGTCGCGCACCACTTCATCTTCCGTATGGCTTTTTATGACAAGGTCATCCACATAGACCTCTAGGTTGCGGCCCACTTGCTTTTCGAATGCATTATCTACCAGTCGCTGGTAGGTGGCGCCCGCATTCTTCAGGCCAAAAGGCATCTTTGTATAACAAAAGACGCCTTGGCTTGTGTGGAAGGTTGTTTTTTCCTCGTCTTCCTTAGCCATTTGGATTTGGTGGTACCCTTTCTATGCATCTAAGAAACATTTAAAGGGATATCCGCACAGAGATTCTACCTTCCAGTCTATCTCTGGTAGTGGGTAGCAGTCCTGTGGACATGCTTTGTTAAGGTCAGTGAAATCTACACACATCCGCCAACTACCATCGCTCTTCTTGACCATTACTGGATTGGAAAGCCAATCATGGTAATAGACTTCTCGCATGATGCCAGCGTCCACAAGTTTGTGTACTTCTTCTAGAATGGCTTTTGCGCGCTCTGGAGCCTGGCCGCGCTTTTTCTGCCTTACCGGGGAATATCCTTGTCGGATTTTCAGCTTGTGTTCTGCAATCAAGCGTGGCACACCAGTCATGTGCTTAGGTTCCCATGCGAAGATATCCAGATTCTTTTGCAAGAGTGCGCACACGGCCGCTCTTCCTTTGTCAGACAACGATCCCCCAATCGATACTTCTTGCTCCGGGTATTCAGGGTGAATTGCAACCTTTAGGTTTGATACTTTAGCTGCGCTCTGTTCTGGGGAATGCGTTGTTTCGCATGTAATCGTGTTACATTCTTGAGGTGGTGCGGCGCTATTGTAGATGGTGACAATGCCACCTTCTACTGGGAATTTGAGCATCCCATGCGCTGTGGACGGTACTTGCGCGTATTGCCGAGATTCCTGGTCTTCCAATAATGCCATTGTATGATGAAGGAGATCTGATCACCATAAAATTCATCCAGGCTATCGTGGAGTGTTCCTTACTACCAACAGTGACTAGTAGGCGCAGTTGCCCCATGGGCTATATCTTTTCTCCTGTAAAGCCAGTAAGCGCAGTCGTGGCTGGACTTAGCTGTCTTTGTATCTCAGGGCGCAATCTCTTGAAACAATGTTCATACATTATATCCGCTGATGCCCCTCCATCAACATACATGCGGTGGATATCGTGACCCCCCGCATTTATCTCAATGGTGAGTGGTTCTGCCACTGCGTTGTCCGCAGCTAAGGTGGGGAAAGAGATTTCGCTTCCATGAGAAAATTTTTGGCTCACCTTTTGCCTAGTCTTTCGCTGCCATGATTGTATCATGTAGATAGTATCAGCTTTTTCCTTAGGCGCTTCTTTCTTGCCTCCGGTTTTCTGCTTGTCTTTCCCATCCTTAATATTTTTAACGAGATGGTCCAATCTGCCTTCTTTTACTAGCTTCTCAATTAGTTGGCGCAATTGGACACACTCATTGGTGGTATGGCCCTTCTGTGCGTGATACTCGCAGTACCCGGTTCCTACGCGCTGCCCTTCTGGTGTGCGCATTGGTGGGGTCTCGGAAAGTTCGCGCCTTCCGTTGCAAATATTTCCCTTGGAGTCTTTGTTAATGGGGTATACTTGTCGTTTCCCCGTCCGCCCCCTTGGCTGCGATAGTTTTTGTTACGATTGCTACTCTGGTCATTGGATTGTCTCCTTGGCTCTTCTTGTGACCTATGGTTCGAGTAGCCTTTCTTGCTATCCGCAGCGGCGGCTTCTCCTTGGATGAAGGACCTCGTGCGCTTCATCAGTTCATCAAAGGTTTGGGGAACCCTATCGTTTAACTTTTTTATCAGATCTGGGTTATTGATCCCGTTCATAAACCCTGAGATCTTTAGTATTTCAGGACACGCCTTGACGTGTATGCATTCGTCCTTATAGCGCTCCATGAAAGCGCTTGTGGATTCCCCTTGGTGCTATTTTACCCTAGCGAGCTCGACAGGGTTTTTGGCGCACTTCTTCCTTTGAGTAAAGTTTAAACGAAACGCCTTTCGCAACTCTTCAAACCCATCGATGCTTCTGCGTGGAAGCTTACTGAACCAGTTGCGCGCATTCCCTACTAATGTAGAGTTAAACTTGTGGCACCACACAGGTTGTGGCCAATTTTCGATAGTGGCTGCTCATTCGAAAATTTTTAGGTGATCATTAGGATCACCTGTCCCATCGTATGTTTTCACATTAGCAGGCATGCGCCTTCTCTTATTTTCCGAAAAATCGCTGATGCGCCGAGTGAACGCATCAACTTTTTTGCGGCGCCAGGGACGAGACATGTCTTCGTCTTCCTGGTCGCGGTATTTTCCCCCTTGATTTCCAGTGTCCGGTTTCTTTATCCTCGTTGTCCGAGGAATCACTTGAGGATGAGCTTACTCTTTTACGACGCTTGCGCCAACTATCATCGGAATCCGAGCTTACTCCTCTGTGGCGCTTGCGCCGACTATCCTCGGAATCAGAGCTTGAAGGGCTTTCGCTTGGGGAGCACCGTCGCCCAAGCCTATCATGAACCCTGCGACTACCAAGCCTAGTGTGGACATTGGCCCGCCGTTCCCCATCTTCATGCTCCTCCAGATATTGAAAGTCGGCTACTTCATCATCCACAACCTTCCTTCCAATCCTAGTGAACACTGGGTGTTTGCGGCTATCCTTCTCGCGTCTTTACTTTCGGTAGCGCGGTGGGGATGCTTCATGCTCAGGGTCAAAGTTGAGCCTGGCATGCAGACTTTGACTTGACCTCTTTTTCGCCTCCTCTCGCATGAGCGCAGCCAAGGTTTCGTAGTTCTGGGACACGAAATCACTTGGCGCTAGTTCAGGTGCAACTCCTTCTAGCGCGAGAGTGTCTGTTTCCAAATCGGGACCCTTGTTTCGGGTGGGCGCATTTGGCGGTTCAGTGAAGTTTAACTCTGGCATGGTGAGAGGAGTGCGCATTAGATCCACCATGCTAGTGGTTGTTGTAGTAGCATGGGTAGTCCTTGTGATCGGTTCTACTGGGGTAAAAGCCAGATCTGAGTATGATCCTAGGCTTTTGGGCGCACTGGTTGTTCCAGAGGGCGGCTTAGCGGCAGAATCAGTTTGCTGCTTCTTCCCCAGTGGGTCGTCATGTGTTTTCTTTGTCTGCGGAGTCCGCTGATTTGGGTTTCCATGCTTCGTCATTCTAGTTCTTCGTAGAGTTCTTAGTGTAGGGTCCCACGGATGGCGCCACTTGTTGATACAAAAGTTGGGCGTTCCTTGATTCCGTACCAATCAGATCTTAATGCTTGAGACCTGCGCACTAAGAAAACAAAAAGACACCATTAGGCTTATCGTGGGATTGTCTCCCACGATTATCCTCCGGCGTGAGAGTAAGTAATCGGTTTTTAGGGTTTAGTTGAAGAGTTAGGGTTGTAAGTCGTACCTTTGATGAGAGTCGAGAGACTCTTTATATACACACGAAACCCTAGTTGGTTTCGTGCTCCTCACTCCTCAGCATATCCCGCATAGGTCGGTTTTGATACATATCCCATAAATAAGAGATATCCTATCAAGACCATAAATAACTTCGGGTTTGGGCCTTCGTAAGCCCAAACCGTTATCGTGATAGCCCATTCGTGATGGACTTGAGTGTTAGTAGCGTCCATTGGTCGGGTTCGTGACCCGAATGCGGACTATACGTCATCATGTCCCCCCAGTCTATTATCGCAATAGCCCATTCGTGATGGGTTTGAGCCCATTCGTGATGGACTGGAGTCCATTCGTGATGGACTGGAGTCCATTCGTGATGGACTTGAGTATGGGTCGGGTTCGTGACCCGAATACGGACTATACGTCACCAGCGACAAAATCATAAATACATAGCCGAATCTACGACTACGATACTTAAGATTGCTCAAATCCCTAATCTCAATAAATCAAAGGTTTGGATAAAGAATAATATAGGGTGTGGATAATATTTGGGATATAAATTGGTGTAAAATGAAAAATAAACAAAACAGATAAATTAAAATCCTAAGTGTGGTAAATTGCTACCCCAAGCATCCCATGAATACGACTCATATCATAGAATAACTCACGCTTTAACACTTGAAACACACGCTTTAGGTAGACACGAATTATACTCAACAAGATCTTAATCAAAGAATAACCTTAGTTGGCGTTCCCATAACGTCTAACTCCCATTCAATCCATAAATATAATATACAACAACTAGTGGTGATATCGACCACTTAATACAAAACTTTACATAAGTTGTTTAAAATAAACTTCCAACTTTTCCCTTTTCTTTTTCTTTTCTATTTTTTTCGATTTTTTTTTTTTTTTTTTTTTTTTTTTTTTTTTTTTTTTTTTATTTGAACTTGAAACATAAACATAGATGTGTAAAATTTTACCACATCACTATAATGATAACTTTGGATAATTTTTCCATACTTTTCATGACTTCAGAAATAACGGTAATAGTGAAAGTAGTAAACACATGAAAAACAAGACTCAAAATATACAATATTTACTTTCACTCCAATTGCATTGTGCAATTTCCCGACCTAACCAAAGATAATGAATTACGCACGCGAACACAGGTAATGTAAGGAAACACACTTTGCCTAAAGCAATTAACCAACCACGGATTTTAATCTACAGGGTAGGCTAAGGTGTAAGGGTGTAACGAAACATTATAACAAAGGTGTAAGAAACGAAAGGAATGGCTCTGAGTGTTTTTCTAGGGGTATCTTACTCTAAAAGTGAGAGTAACAAAAGGGTTTATACGGGGGTTAACTAACCAGTGTAGTTAGCTAATAACACATAACATATAAAGGCTATTTGGGTGTAATCCTAGAAATTTACCAATTTAGACAAGCCAAGTTCTAAAGTTTACAAGTCACCGGCACACTCATAGATTTGTGAATTTTGAAAAGTTCACAATTTTTGAAAATAACGTCATGTGTGCAGCTATGCAACTTAGACTTTAAACAAAAACATGCTAAAAATTTTAAATTTTGATATATTAAGCACATTTTAAGCATATTTTGAAAAAGTTTAGGACAAGTAAGTGTTCTAATTCTCCAATCCCCCCACTTAAGTTAAACAACGTCCTCGTTGTTTGTATAAAAGGTTAAAAACTGGAAAATAAAAGAATTAGAACAGAAAAACTCCCCTGAGATTTGCTCGGTATGATCCTCCATTATTTGTATAAGAGCAAAAATCATCTTTCTTGTGGATGAGAACGTTTAAGCTTCATATTTGATGTATCCACAGAAATTGCAGGAATCTATAATACCATCAAGACTTTAACACACCTAAGTTAAGAAGGTTCAAACTTGCATAATACATTAGTAGTTAGTAAAAAAAAAATTGAAAAATTAAAATGATAATCATCAGGTCAGTCGGTACGCCGTATCTTATGGAAGAAGATACGCCGTATCGAGCCTGGAATAAATACGAATCAGAATAGAAGATGCGTCGCATCCTTAACCAGGGATGCGCCGCATTAAAATAAACTGACAAAAAGTTTTAAAGTTAAAAATAAAAATGCAGAAAATAAAGTAAGATATGACCAGTGCAGGAGATGCGTCGCATCTCAGGATTGAGATGCGCCGTATCTTCTGCGGGCCTGACTGACTCGACACAGAACAGAATAGTAAAAATTTTCTCCGGGTTGTCTCCCGGTCAGCACTTGTCTTTATTCCAGAGTCTTCAAGTTAGACTCACGTTCAGCTCTTTATTCCGATCTATTGATCCCCACATGTCCGCGCACGATGTAGTTGCGAATTACTTCATCACGAACATATTCCGGCCCCAATTCAAGTACACCTTTGTAGAATCCTTTCATCTTTTGGTACGGATACTCGATCCCTTTCTCAACATCATTTTCATCTACAAAAAGAAATGGTGTATATTTGTAACAAAATTTGTTAGGGGCATGTTCAAACCTTGGGTGAGCACGAGGCATCATGTAAGTGATAACGTTGCTTCCACTTTTAAAGGTGATCTTTCCTTCAAATCTTTTAGCGTTAATTACGACCTCCTTACAGAATGGCTTCCCAACGATCACGTCACCCATCTCAACATCACGATAAGCATCCATGTTTTCCACCACAGTGAAATCTGTAACAATAGTTAAATTCCCAACAAAAATAGGTACATTCATGAACATTCCAACTACGTTTTTCCCTCTATACTCAATTTTGTTTTTTATTATAGAATTATAGAAATATTTTGACATTACATTAATTGGTAAAATAGGGAAAAAGTTGGCACTAATTTGTTTAAATCCTATCATGCAAGGAAATTGTAAATTATAAGCACAATCTACATGGATCTTTCTACCATAATCACAGAAACTAGGATATCCTTCAAATTCATCATAATTCTTAGTGTTGATCATATTGACTCTAGGTATATCCATAATTTCTCCTTCTTCAATTTCGGGTTCAGAATCCTCCATAAATTGATCATTGATTCCTAATGGTAGATTAAGATCAATTAATTCAATGTAGTCTCCACTATAGGTCTCAAGTGATTCATTATTTACCAAAGTTTCTCCCATAAATCTAGCTTCTAGATCGATGTCCACATGTTCTCTTAATCCTAGCACATAGACGCCTCTAATTATGCTTTTAACAGGATTTTGGCACTTGTAGACTAGTTTATTATTCCCTACCCTTAATGAGATTTTTCTTTTAAACACATCAATCTTAGCACGGGCGGTAGACAAGAAAGGTCTTCCAAGGATTAAAGGAATCTTAACATCCTCGGGCATATCTAATATAACAAAGTCTACAGGGAAAACAAACTTCTCAATCTTAACTAGCACATTATTAGCAATCTCTTCAGGTTGTTTTACCGTTTTATCAGCCAATTTAATAAGCAACTTAGTTGGTGCTAATTTTCCTAGTCCTAGGGTAGTGAATGTCTTAAGGGGCATTACACTAACACTAGCTCCTAAGTCAGCTAACACATTATTGAAAGATATATCATTAATTGAACAAGGTAAAGTAAAACTTCCTGGGTCCTTTTCTTTATGAGGCAAAGCATGTAAGTCGGTTGCAGAGCTCTCTTCTTTCATTGTAGCCTTGATCTCCTCTTCAATCTTCGTCTTCTCTTTGAGTAACCTCCTTAAACTGATTGAAGAATTAAAAGGTAAAAATTATTTCGGAAAAGGATTTGATGACTCATGTCTATTTACCATTACATATCTCTAGGTATTATTGAAGTTAGGTAAACTTTCATTGCTTTCTTGGACATTTGATCATTGGACATTTGTTGTTCAATGTTGAGATAGTAACTTTCATATCTTTCTTGAAGAACTGTTGCTCATTTCTTTTACATGTTTCATGTTTGAGACCATATTTGCTTTAAGTGTCATTAAGTCTCCTCTTTCTTGTAATGATTAAGTTGTGTCTTTTGTAGAACCCGGATTCTTTGACATAAGTTCTTCTCTGTTTTTAGAGTCGGATAATTGTTTAGGTCTCTAAATTTTTTTGATAGTAGTATGCTTCTTCAAAGTTTTCTTTATCTTAATCAGGAATTCCTAAGTGTGTAGGTCGGCATTTTTCCATAATTGTGGCAGCATACCTTTCTTCAACGTCCTTTCATTTCTATTCAAATTATCATTGGAGCTTGAATTGCGCTAACCGCATAAATAATTGGGCAGCATCTACTTAGATCTATACGCTGCTTCCATCTCTCTATATTTTCCGATTGATTGAATCAGCACCTTTATTATGCTTCTTAGATTGGGCACTCATTTGAGGCACTTGAGCTCCATTGGGCCATCATAGATTTGTCTGTAGTAGGCACGTCCAATCCTTGATAGAACAATATTATCTCCTGCATTTCACTTAGATAATGTTGTGGGCACTTCATCAATAGGTCTTTAAATCGTTCCCAAGCTTGATAAAGAGTTTCATCAGGCTCTTGCTTGAAACTGTTGATAGCCTCCATCTTTTTAGCAGTTTTAGCAGGTGGACAATATCTCTTCAGGAATTTGCTCTTCAAATCTTCCCATGTAGTGATTGAACTAGCAGGTTCATTCCTTAGCCACTTATTAGCAGCTCCTTTAAGCGAGATTGGAAAGATTCTTAGCATGAGTTGATCGTCAGTGACTCCTTCTGTAGTGAACAAATCTGCAATCTTGAGGACCTTTTCAACATGTTCATTAGCATCTTCATGTTCCGATCCACTGAAAGCATTTTCTCTTAGCTCCTTGAGAAACTGACCCTTCAACTCAAATTTAGACTTTTCATCAAACTTTGGTCTAGCAACTCCTGAAGTGTAATCAGCACGGGTTTTGTTCATGTATTCCTCCATAGTTGTGTTTTCAGCCATTGTTTCTGTTTCTTCTTCCTCTTTCTCTTCAGAAAAATAATCAAGCTCGAATGAACTTGAGATATCAAAGCTTTTTGTGTTGAAAAGCCTTTTAAGCGAATGAAAGGCTCGTTCAGGATCTTCGAAAGGTGTTATCAAGTTCTTCGTAGAACTCCTGGTCATGCACTTCCTGAAACTATCACAAAAGCATCAGTAGGGTATGTTCAAGAAAGTAATATATCAGAAAATCAACAACGAAAACGGAATACGAAAAATAAAAGTTACTGATATCTGCAGACGATGCGCCGTATCCAAAAAGTTGGATACGCCGTATCTTATAATCGTTAAAATAAAATAAGACTTTTATTCAGAAAGCAGGTACGCCGCTTAGAATTAGAATGCGCCGTATCAGTTTTAATTATCAAAAATCTATTATACTTATTAAAATTAAATGCGTCGTATTAACAAAAGTTAATGCGCCGTATTTTCGTTACGTTTCAAAATACAAGATTTTTGATTCAGAAGATGCGCCGTATCGATAGAAATCGATGCGTCGTATCTGTTTAATAATTCGAAAACTGTTTTTAATTAAAATAATAGATACGCCGTATCTGCTAAAGCAGATGCGTCGTTATGGCGTTATCGCTTAGAGAAAAATTTTTTTTTATTAAAAACAGATACGCCGTATCTTGGGGAAAGATGCGTCGTATCGAATTTATTAAACGCGTTGTATTTTATAAAAATTAAACGCAATACGCCGTATCTATGAAAATAGATGCGCCGTATCGTTTGAATTAGCTCAGTACAACGATAGCAGTATGCAAGAAAATACAGAAAATAAAAACAAAAATAAAAACAAACAAAAATAAAAACACACAAAACAGAAAATATGCAAATAATACAATGAATGCAATTTAACTAATATACAACAGAGTTAGCGGTTAAAATCTAAAAATTAAAAAGAAAAACCTAATTAAAATACTAATCAAATTAACAGATAATAACAATTCACTCCCCGGCAGCGGCGCCAAAAACTTGATGCGCGTGTGCGTAGTGCTCTAATTTATACCCACGGTATGTCGTTGTGGTTTTAGCAGTATTCAAGTTTTAAATTTATATTTAGCCGACTTATCAATAACACACACACTTTAACGAGCAGTGTACCCGGTCAGTATGAATATAATGGTAAGTAGAGTGTCGATCAGTAAGAGTGGAACGTATTATCTAGTTATTCTAATTAGTATTTTAATATCTTAAGTTAGCTATACAACCTAATCTAACGCAAGGGGGTTCAGCCTGAGAGACTGGCACGGTTTGGTTATGATTAAATATAAACTAAACTAATAGGCACGAATCAGCGATTAGCACACACGTACACAGATAAATACTTGAGACTATAAGAAGATCTGTCCTGATAGTTAAGTAGCTTGTCACTTGTTTTATTGCTAGTTTTATATGAAGTGTATAGTTCGATGCAACGCACCGAGATTAATCCCTTTCTCGTTGGCTCTAATCTTATCGGCGAGTAAACCCTTAATGATTACTTATGACTATCCTATTTACCTTTTCTTCCTACTTTTCTACAGACGATAGAATACATAGGTGATAAAATAAATAGGCGAGGACAGAGGCATGGCGACCGATCAATGCTCAGCTAGACACAGAGGTTATCAATGCACTAATAAAAGTCACCAAAGACATCAACATATAAATTTTAATTAATGGGAAAGCAATTTTAAGGGGAGTTGAAGTGCATGATTAAATCAATGACACAAGCCCATCAATCCTGACCAATTAAAGTGTACTAATACAATAAAACAAAACTACTTAATGAATTGAATACATGCAGGACCTTCTTACAGCTCTTGTATCTTCGTTCAAGGTGTGTCTTGTGCTGCTACTTCGTCTGAATTCGGCTTAGGGTTTTGTGGTCTTCGGTCTTTTCTAAAACTAGGCTCTCGAAATTCGTCTGGCCTTGGGGTATTTATAGTTTCTGTCTGAGGGTAAGATGCGGCGCATTGAATAAGTAGATGCGGCGCATTGACTTAACTTCGCGTGGGGTCCAAGATTAATATATTCAAGAATATTCGTACACCGCCAGAAGATGCGGAGTAACTCCATTTCTAGATGCGGCGCATGTCCTTGCTGTCTTGGATCGTAGCTTGTGAAATCTTGATAGTGATACGCCGTATATAATAAGTAAGATGCGGCGTATCTGGAGCAGAATAATCTTGATCTTGTACATTTCAGTAGACTCTTAACTTCTTGCTTTTTTTGCTCCATAATTAGTCCAAAATCGCCAAGTTTCACATAATACTTGTTTTTACCTGAGAATTACAAAAGTAAACATTAACGTATCAATTCTCACAGATAATATAATAAAACAAGTCAAATAAATAGGATAAATGATGGTAATAAAATGTACTTATTTGAGTTCATCAATCATCAAGTATAGAAGACATTTACTTACCATGGATGTCATCATCTGGAACCTCAAAAGTTGAGGGCATGAATGTCTTCACATGATAACTTTTCTGTCTTGTGGTTCTTGTCGGAGGGGTTGGTAGGACTAACTTCCTTTTGGGAGTGGCCTTCGCAGACCTTGCACTGGTTACTTTTCTATTCCGCACTCTGTCTGCGATATCAGAGGACCCAACGACCATCACCTGATCACCCTCGGAGAGAGGGTCATCAGAATCTGCTGCATTTTCCACAAGTTGTAGAGCTTCCTCGGTGTTCACGGGTTTGGAAGGTTGGACTATTGCAATTGGCTCAACTATTTGAGCATCTACATCATTGCTGTTGACAGACAGAGATGGAGACCCTATTCCATAACTCACATCCTTTGGGTCCTTCGGGATGAAACTGACCTCCTTTGCACCACCAGACACGACAAAGTTCCTGAACGCCATCTCTGCAACAAAAAGAAAAAAAAAATATAAATATCAGCAGACAAGTTATTTATTTTATTTAAATGGGAATGCACATACTTTTTCCTTCACATATTATCTCATGCTTCAACGGAGACCCTTCCCAATGGTCAACTATACCCGCCATGAAAAGAATCGGTTCGAGGAACGTTTGAACATCAATGGGATGACGAGCAAGATGCTGTAAATTAGACTCCTTCTTATGGTGTATGGCAAGGGATCATTAAACCGTTTTTCATCAAATTGGAATGCTTCATCCAATAAAGCTAGATATTCTGGAGGTATTATCGTGTTTTGAACATAGAAAAATTTCCCTTTCCAATTTCTTATGTTTGAAAAAGGTTTTGTTACCAAGTAAGGCACATCTTGCTCACCTCTCTTTGCCAAAGTTATCCAATCTCCACAAGGGTATAGGTTAATAAAGCCCCTGAGCACAGTCAGTGTAGGCTCATAACCGTAAGCCTTACACATCACAATGTAGGTAGTAAGTTTGGCTAATCCAAACAGGTTTAACCTAGAAATGTGTACTTGGTAATACTGTAAAAACTCCAAAATTAAGGGGTGGATTGGAATCCTAAAATTGGATTGGGTGAAAGCATGCACATAAAGCCCCACATACCCTTCGGGTGCATCAAAGATGTTTTAGGTTTTGCTCGGAAGCATCACCTTAAACTCCTTGGGTATGGGGTATTCATCGAGAAAATCCGATAAGGCTTTTTTAGATAACGTGCATTTTTGTTGCCTGATTATGCGCTTAGCAGCCATACTCATGTTGTATTTAAAAAATTAAAGCAAGAAAGTAAAGATTGGGGAAGCAAGATTATATTTCGACTAAAAGGAAGCACGAAGCATAGTGATGTGTGTGTATTTTGGGCGGAAGGTAAAAACTAATTTAGGGTTCATGGTATAAAGGGTTTATATACCCCTTGTTTCTTTTATGCTAACTATCCACGTTTCCATCCAGATAGACATATAGTCCGGACTTCAAATGCTTTTTAAATTTTGAAGGGACGTTTGGTGTTTACCGAAGTTCTAGCCGTTATGGCCTAGGTTGCAAGTGGGTAGATAATCATTAAGCGCATTTATTGCGAAATTAGTTTAAGCCATTCTTTCTTTTCGTACGACTTTATGATGAAAGGGGTATGGTGTGAGTAGATGTTAGAGTCTTAAGCAATATATCCTTGGACGTATATATCACTTACGACTGGGGGGCTTGATGATGTACCCTCCAAACGGGTCGAAGGACACCCCTTCGAGCTTGTACGAAGTCTTCTCCTCGAAGGCCCAGGTCAACCTCCTATAATCATCAATGGTGTAAAACCATTCATCTATGACATGGTTACCAGTTGGGAAGCCGCCAATCGAAGCCTTAAGCCCTTCGGGGTACATCCTTCGAGGATACTAGAATGGAGAACACATTGACTTGGTCATACCCACGTCCCCCCTTTTTCCTTGAGCTTTCCCGCCAAGAAATGTGGTAGTGGGTCACTAAGCCCTAGCGGTTACCACAAATCATGGGACGCCCCCATGATCTCTGATATTTGTGCAAAAGCTCTCTAAGACCTATTTCCTACCCTATAAATAACTTAGACGGGTTGAGAACCAGGTTATGCAAACTTGACTCTCTCATTTCACTACCAACTTATCATATCACATACTTATTCGCACGCCGGAGGTGGTTCGCAGGGTCCAACCCCAGCGTAATCACTTATCGTAACTCCAACACCCCCTATATCCTTTGATCATCATCGAAGGCCTGGTCGTGCAATTTATTGTACAATCAATACCGATGATGAGAATTCCGATTCTACATCATATAGCTCTGACTCTGTGTCAATTTCCCTAAGCTATTCCTCTAATTCTGATTCTAATTCTTCGAAAGAATTAACTCAGAATCTTATAGCTTCACTAGCTATAGAACCGTTCCCAAATGATCCTTATATGCAAACATATAATAGTTATATGCAAGCATATAATGGTGAAATTCCTATCGTTCCTTCTTTAACTCCTACTCCCCCATCACCACTCTTTGATCCCCGAGATTTCTTCGTTCCCGAAGTAGTTTCCCCGCCTCGTAAGAAAATTCATTTTCTACCACCTTCCCCTCCTCCCGTGTTCGAAACCAGAAATAGTTCTTATAGGACACCTTTAGAAAGGCATGAGGAACAAATAGAAGATATTTTAGACCACTTAGGTAAGCTATCTCTAGAACGTATCGAGGATATAGAAGATGAGATTCATGATCTTGGAAAAGGTCGAGTCATCATCCAAGGAAATCTTGATAAGTTAGAAATAGAACTAGAAGAAGCCCGTACCCAGATTTTAGGCTTACAAAAGAAAAAAGGACATAGTGATGAAGTAGTTCTAGCTCATGTTAGGATATCTACGCTTGAAATAATCATTGAGGACATTCAAGTTAGTCATCGATCAGATATAAGGAGTCTTTTAGACGCAATCCATGAGCTTAAGAATAATAAATGAAAAACCCTAGACTAGTGGACTATCGGACTTACTAGCCTAGAATCCGTAAGTATATATAGCTTTCATACTAAACCTAGTTACGGGATGTGTAACATAAATAAGGGTACTTGTCAAATTTTCACCTTGTAAGATAAATAGGCAAGTCGTTTATGACCTAATGAAGTATTAGTTTTCCCATACCTAGTTTCATAAGTTGTCTATCCCGTATTAAGATTGATCCTCGTAAATTAGGAAATTCAAAGGATTCTACACCACCTGGTTATCCCGAGCCTTTATACCTAGGTCTTATGGTAGCAATTCATAACCAAGAAATTAAGCAAGTGACCGTACCTAGGGACACTGAAACCTCTATTGAATATCTACCCGTAGGATCTTCTCCACCCTTTAGTTTATCATCATCTATAGGATCTTCTCCACCATATAGTCCATCCTCATCCGTAGGATCTTCTTCCCCGATTAGGCTAACTACACCACCACCAGACTATTTCTTAGATGAATCTATGTTTGCAGAACTAGATAATTCCTTATGGATTATACCGAGACCTTTAGGAGGTAAACCAGCTCCCGAGAAATGAATCCCATACTTGTTAGAATACCCATAAGTTTTAGGTTTCGAACTTTTCCGTTATATTCTACAATGTTCTAAGAGTTAGAACTTGTATCGAATTCTTCTGTCATATTCTACAATGTTCTACGAGTTAGAACTTGTATCCGTCATGTTCTACAATGTTCTAAGAGTTAGAACTTGTATCGAACTCTTCTGTCATATTCTACAATGTTCTAAGAGTTAGAACTTGTATCGAATTCCTCCGTCATATTTTTACAATGTTCTACGAGTTAGAACTTGTATCCGTCATATTCTACAATGTTTCTACGAGTTAGAACTTGTATTGAATAAAACATCTATGTCGGAATTTTCATAATCCTCATTATGACTGACTTGCGATATCTTTCTTACCCCATTGATGCGTGGGTTTTGCAACCTTACAACAGGTTTTACCTCTCGAGGGATCTCAAGAGGCTTACAACCCCACCAGGCAGTGTACCTGACCGATGTAGTATAGTGTAGTGGTAAGTACGGGGGATTGATCGTTCTCCACAGGGAATAGTGTTCGTTAGGTATGAAAAGCTACTCTAATAGGTCTAAGGGTTGAGGAAGATTCTTTTTTATGTTTTTATATTTTTATGAAAGCAAGTAAAATCTCGGGTTTTGAAGGAGTGGGCGGAATTAGTTGCTAGTCAACTAACCCAAATTACTACAAATGCAAATAAAATAAAATAACAAAAATGAAAAGTGGTGAGAAACTTATGTGTGGAGAAATGTGTTTACTTAGATTTCCTTACTCCCTAACTATCTTTTACCGGTTAATTAGTGTGTATTAGTCGTGTGGATGACGGGTGTATTCCTTAATACCATTCGTGGGGTGGCGTACTTACTTCCCCAAACTCTACAAGCTCCTACTTCACTCCTATGTCGAGCCGGCTAGGAAGCTCCTAACATGGGATCACTAGAATTCGCTTGTGCATTAAATACAACCATAAAAACCTTTAGTACGCGTTTGGTTCATGTTTCTTAAGACGTTCAAGCAAGTTACCGAATAGGAAGTTAGCCAGTTTTCTTAAGCCTAACATAGATAAACAATCATCCAATACAACTAATAACACACTAACAACCAATAATCAATAGCTAGGTTTCATTAGATCTAAGCAAACACAAGATAAAATTAGCCTAACATGTTAAACAAAAGACAAGCATAAGATAGAATCAAACAACACATAGACATATTGAATGATTAATTGATAACTTATCTTTCAATGAAACATGGAAGATCTCAAGGCAAGAAGCCCTGAAAAAGTAGCTAAAATCGTCTTAGGGTTTTATCCCAAAATTCCACACACTAAGCTCTCTTTAATGACAAAAAATTAGAAAACTATATATAGACTTTGACATCTGACGGCGTCACCTTATGCATTGTGACGCCGTCACCTCGCCGCTTTTAGGGTTCCCGGATGACCATCTTGACGCCGTCCCTCTTTAGCTCTTCAAAAATCCATTCTGGCTTATCAAGGCTTGACGCCGTCGGACCTATAACGTGACGCCGTCCCCTTATGATTTAAGCCGTGACGCCCTTGATTTAGTTAAAGCGTGACGCCGTCAGAATTCTCATGCAAACTCACTGGCCCGTCATGAGTAAATTTCACATCCAACTTTTCTTGCCAAAGCATGACGCCGTCTGGAGTTAATGTTGACGCCGTCAAAGGTGACTTTTAGCACAATTTTGAGACTTTGCCGTTTTCTTCACTTTTATGCTCCAAAAACGTCCAAAATGCCTCCTTTTCCAGATTTCTCCTCAAAAGTACCTAAAATGACAAAAGGAACGATTTAGGGCAATATTTGATCAAATAAATACGATTTCGGGCTTAAATGACCCCTTAAAAGCGGTACACTTTTCGCCTCATCAAATACCCTTACACTTGAGATTTGCTTGTCCTCAAGCAAATGCGCTTTTATTCTAATCAAAATACAAGTTAGGGGTCATTTAATGCAAACATAAAAGTAATTACAACAAATAATCGTTCCACTTCAATCATAATAAGCACGGAGATTATAAACTAGCACCTCACAAGTAGTGTTTAGATACTCACATCTCTCAAGTGTCATCAAAATAAATCTCATAAATGAAAACGGATAATATCTCTCACTACCTGTCATAGCAAATAGATTACCATAGGCTTGGGAAAGGATCGAAAACCTCCTCCACTAGGCGTAAGCACCTAAGATAAACTATCAAAGAGGGCTTTTAAATGGGTTATAATGTTAGGTGTAGGGAAAAGGAAAACACGGTTTTGTTGGATACGGGATATTTTACTGGTGGCGAGTTAAAGATCTTGATCAATTACATGTACTATACAACGTTGCTAAGCCAAGACTAGACTCGATCTTAAGCTAGAAACAAAATAACATAAACATAAAATAAACATAAAATAAAACGGGATGGTAGTCCGTATGTTTTTTCTATTTTTCTTTTTCTCATTTTTTTGTATTTTTCTTGATTTTTTTTATTTTTTTTTTTTTTTTTTTTTTTTTTTTTTTTTTTTTTTTTTGCATACACTTTTACCCTACCATCCAAAATAATACATCAAGGGGCGTTGCATCCCCTTACACTTGAACTTTTACATAACTTTACAAATAACTATTCTAATGACTCGAATTAAGATAATTGAAAAACTTGGAGTACTTTTAAAACATTTAGCACATATGGGGGTAATAAATGATGTTCTTCCCCATTACTCCATTACACTAGTACTTTACCCATGAGTCCCAATCGTCCCAAAACAATATGTACAGGATATGACTCGACTTAGCAACCATGTAATCAACTAGATAATTAACTTGGGTTTAAACAAATTTGTAACAATAATGCACTAAAAATGAGTGCACACAAGGTAGGCTAGGGCGATTTGGGTGTACATTTTAGTGGGGTGTAACAAATTCTTCCTTTAAGTAAAATGCTTAAAGGTCGAAACGAAAAGATAGGCTCTGAGGGGTGTACTAGGGGTATCGTGTACTAAAAATGAGTACAACGCAAAGGGTGTGGGAGAATTACTTGACCGATGTAGCCAATGTAATTATAACAAAAACACAGGTGTAAAACAATGGGTTAATCCTAATGCCTCTTATCATGTAGTAAATCTAACTACACGAATGTAGTCTCACTTGTGGCCTCGGAATGGTCCTAACGCAAGTTCTAGAATCTAAGTGCTACCGGTACACACATCATAGCATAAATGCTTTTCCTACCAATTCTAGGGGCGAACCTCACATATTTGGGGGTGGAAAATTTTTTAGTGGTACGGTTTTTGTGCTAGTCATATAACTCCTATCCGTGAGACGCTCATTAAGATCAAAGTTTCACTCCTATATGTTGTAAAAAATTTTAAATTTGGCACTAAAATTACCCTTAACAGGTATTTTCTCAGTTTTATTACACATCAACTATTAAACAAACAAAAATCAAGCATAATTGTATTCTCTAAAATCGTACTTTTACCCTCCCCTTACACTTAAGATGAACATTGTCCCCAATGTTCAAATAACAAAATGTAAAAGCATAAAGTAAAAGAATGAAATCAAATACTCCCCTGATTCGCTCGTTGGATAATGAAATTACACGGTTAAATCTTCCTCCAAAGAGAATGTTGAAGCTCCATGACTAATGCATCGCCATAAGCTTGATTCAAAACATTTCCTTGTCCAAAATAACCTGTTGAACCTGAGAAAACAAACACGAAAACCTGCATAACATCGGCGGGATAAAATCTATATATAAGGATATAATGCTTGTGGAATGATAACTTTGCAGATTCCTGGAGATTATAAGTTGGAGATTTTAATAAAAACTTTTTATGAAAACAAAATTTTCAAAAATTTCTGGAAATTAAATCTGACGCCGTCAGGTTATAACCCTGACGCCGTCAGAAATGACCTGACAAAAATTTTCGTTTTAAGTTTCCGGAAAATTTCTGGAAAAACCTTTAACTTACTTCCTGGAAATCCTGCAAAACATCATTATGACTCGATACAAGCATTTGACTCAAACAAATACGAATATGTATGTTAATTTAATATTATTATGATTCATGTTAATTTGTGTTCTAATAAACCAATTTAGATTTCCCTTACACTTATCTTTTGCAAAATACCTTTATATGTAGTTAAGACGAAGTTAAAAACAACATAAAGCATTTTCACAAATTAGTTTTGAACATGAATCAATAAGAATAAAAATTAAACACACATACGGAAACAAATAAAATCAAACAAACAAATAAATAAACACACAAAGCAAATAAACCATGGGCTGCCTCCCAAGAGCGCTTGTTTTTGTTCGAGTCACGAGCCTGACTCTACCCTTATTTAATGGATAAAGGAGAGGTTTTCCCTACACTTAGGATTAAGTGCGGGTGATAGTAGCGATACACACCAGCTCGGTAGGAGTATGCCACGTGAGGAAAGAGTGGTGGATAAATTATATGCTCAAAGGGGTGTGCTCCTTTCATCATAACCTTGCCTAGTTTACTTTGGTCAATGGGTGAATTTAAGTTTCCTCCTAAAAAGGGATCATCTTCTATCAACTTTGAGAGACTCCTAATTGGGAATCCATCTTGACCTAATAAACCCGGTTTAAACCCATAATGTTTCTTACGATCAATCATGAATGGGTGATGTAAGTATGTAAGGTTATGGTTCACTCCTATGTCAGCTTCCTCTCTACAAGGCTTAGAGTCTACTACCTTCAACATAAAACTACCCGGACTATATGGTTTGATGGGTGGTCGGGACCTAATTCAATTCCTAAGTTCACATCTAAGGATGGAAGATTAGGTAACGGTTTTGGTTGAGGCTCCGGTTCATCAAAACTAGGAACTTCCATAGAACTAAAGTAAGGTTCGATCATAAAAGTATTCAAACCTATTTCTTCTAGTTGGTGTTTGGTCCAAGGGCTCTACCTCTATTGGGGTTCCTATAGTCTCCTCAACTTCTTCGGGTAAGTCACGGGTGGTGTGTGTGCCTCAAATGATGGTAGGACTTGTGGGGTACTTGGTGGGCTTATGTTACTTACCTCATCATTCCTTATGTCAAGATCACCTATATCTTCATCATGTGTTTTAGTAGGATCTAACCCTAACATTTTCCCAAGTATCTCAAGTGCTTCTCTAGGCATCTCAACTTCTATATCCGAATCATAAGGATCATCCTCAATATTATGACTGCTATATTCAAATTGCCCAAAAGATTCATCATGTGTTTCTTGAGATTCATCATCATCGATCATAAAACCTAGGTCTTTTTGATCAATGTGATCATGTTTGGCTAAATCCTCCATCACATCAAGGTCACCTATGTGTTTGTTTTGTACTATGGCATTACATGACAACCACTTAGGTATCTCAACACTAACATATTCATCCCCAAACAAACTTGTTTCATGATCCTTGAAATTTGTGGTCAATTGACTTGTACTAACGTTTGTTGGGTTGTCTACTATATAATAATATTGGGCACACTCTTCAATAGCTTCCCATGCTTTCTCAGCACTTAATTCCCTAATATCCCTGCCGGCAATATGGTAAATGTACCTTTGGGCTTGTCGGTCGACATGATTGTAAAAGAATTGAGTTAGGGACCAAAAATCGAAGTTATGATGAGGGACTTTTTGGAGTAAATATTTAAAACGAGTCCATGCATCATAGAGAGGTTCATCTTTATGTTGTTTAAACATCAAGATGTCATATGGAGTGGGTGAATTACGTGGTTGGTAGTATGGTGGATTCGCGTTCTCCATAATGGTGAACGGAAGAGTCAATGGAAATTACGAACAAACACACAAAGAAATAAGATAGACTAAAGAAAACCTAGAAAAATAAAATAAAAATCTCACTAGAAAGGAATCTAGTGAGTAGACCTAATAGAAATAAAAATTCAACCTAAACAATAACTATTCCCCGGCAGCGGCGCCAAAAACTTGATGCGTGGGTTTTGCAACCTTACAACAGGTTTTACCTCTCGAGGGATCTCAAGAGGCTTACAACCCCACCAGGCAGTGTACCTGACCGATGTAGTATAGTGTAGTGGTAAGTACGGGGATTGATCGTTCTCCACAGGGAATAGTGTTCGTTAGGTGTGAAAGGCTACTCTAATAGGTCTAAGGGTTGAGGAAGATTCTTTTTTATGTTTTTATATTTTATGAAAGCAAGTAAAATCTCGGGTTTTGAAAGAGTGGGCGGAATTAGTTGCTAGTCAACTAACCCAAATTACTACAAATGCAAATAAAATAAAATAACAAAAATGAAAAGTGGTGAGAAACTTATGTGTGGAGAAATGTGTTTACTTAGATTTCCTTACTCCCTAACTATCTTTTACCGGTTAATTAGTGTGTATTAGTCGCGTGGATGACGGGTGTATTCCTTAATACCATTCGTGGGGTGGCGTACTTACTTCCCCAAACTCTACAAGCTCCTACTTCACTCCTATGTCGAGCCGGCTAGGAAGCTCCTAACATGGGATCACTAGAATTCGCTTGTGCATTAAATACAACCATAAAAACCTTTAGTACGCGTTTGGTTCATGTTTCTTAAGACGTTCAAGCAAGTTACCGAATAGGAAGTTAGCCAGTTTTCTTAAGCCTAACATAGATAAACAATCATCCAATACAACTAACAACACACTAACAACCAATAATCAATAGCTAGGTTTCATTAGATCTAAGCAAACACAAGATAAAATTAGCCTAACATGTTAAACAAAAGACAAGCATAAGATAGAATCAAACAACACATAGACATATTGAATGATTAATTAATAACTTATCTTTCAATGAAACATGGAAGATCTCAAGGCAAGAAGCCCTGAAAAAGTAGCTAAAATCGTCTTAGGGTTTTATCCCAAAATTCCACACACTAAGCTCTCCTCAATGACAAAAATTTAGAAAACTATATATAGACTTTGACATCTGACGGCGTCACCTTATGCATTGTGACGCCGTCACCTCGCCGCTTTTAGGGTTCCCGGATGACCTTCTTGACGCCGTCCCTCTTTAGCTCTTCAAAAATCCATTCTGGCTTATCAAGGCTTGACGCCGTCGGACCTATAACGTGACGCCGTCCCTCTTTGATTTAAGCCGTGACGCCCTTGATTTAGTTAAAGCGTGACGCCGTCAGAATTCTCATGCAAACTCACTGGCCCGTCATGAGTAAATTCACATCCAACTTTTCCTGCCAAAGCATGACGCCGTCTGAGTAATGTGCGCCGTCAAAGGTGACTTTCACACATTTGAGACTTGCCCTTCTGTGCATTTAATCTCCAAAAACGTCCAAATGCCTCCTTTTCATTTTCTACTTTAAAAGTTTCCTAAATATGAAAAAGAACGTTTTAGGCCAATATTATCAAATAAAACATCTCGGCTTAAATACACCTTAAAACGTACACACTTTCAGCCATCATCAATAGCTAGGTTTCATTAGATCTAAGCAAACACAAGATAAAATTAGCCTAACATGTTAAACAAAAGACAAGCATAAGATAGAATCAAACAACACATAGACATATTGAATGATTAATTAATAACTTATCTTTCAATGAAACATGGAAGATCTCAAGGCAAGAAGCCCTGAAAAAGTAGCTAAAATCGTCTTAGGGTTTTATCCCAAAATTCCACACACTAAGCTCTTCTTAATGACAAAAAATTTAGAAAACTATATATAGACTTTGACATCTGACGGCGTCACCTTATGCATTGTGACGCCGTCACCTCGCCGCTTTTAGGGTTCCCGGATGACCTTCTTGACGCCGTCCCTCTTTAGCTCTTCAAAAATCCATTCTGGCTTATCAAGGCTTGACGCCGTCGGACCTATAACGTGACGCCGTCCCTCTTTGATTTAAGCCGTGACGCCCTTGATTTAGTTAAAGCGTGACGCCGTCAGAATTCTCATGCAAACTCACTGGCCCGTCATGAGTAAATTTCACATCCAACTTTTCTTGCCAAGGCATGACGCCGTCTGGAGTTAATGTTGACGCCGTCAAAGGTGACTTTCAGCACAATTTTGAGACTTTGCCGTTTTCTTCACTTTTATGCTCCAAAAACGTCCAAAATGCCTCCTTTTCCAGATTTCTCCTCAAAAGTACCTAAAATGACAAAAGGAACGATTTAGGGCAATATTTGATCAAATAAATACGATTTAGGGCTTAAATGACCCCTTAAAAGCGGTACACTTTTCGCCTCATCAAATACCCTACACTTGAGATTTGCTTGTCCCAGCAAATGCGTTTATTCTAATCAAAATACAAGTTAGGGGTCATTTAATGCAAACATAAAAGTAATTACAACAAATATCGTTCCACTTCAATCATAATAAGCACGGAGATTACATACTAGCACCTCACAAGTAGTGTTAGATACTCACATCTCTCAAGTGTCATCAAAATAAATCTCATAAATGAAAACGGATAATATCTCTCACTACCTGTCATAGCAAATAGATTACCATAGGCTTGGGAAAGGATCGAAAACCTCCTCCACTAGGCGTAAGCACCTAAGATAAACTATCAAAGAGGGCTTTTAAATGGGTTATAACGTTAGGTGTAGGGAAAAGGAAAACACGGTTTTGTTGGATAAAGGATATTTTACTGGTGGCGAGTTAAAGATCTTGATCAATTACATGTACTATACAATGTTGCTAAGCCAAGACTAGACTCGATCTTAAGCTAGAAACAAAATAACAAAAACATAAAATAAACATAAAATGAAACGGGATGGTAGTCCGTATGTTTTTTCTATTTTCTTTTTCTCATTTTTTTGTATTTTTCTTGATTTTTTTTCATTTTTTTTTTTTTTTTTTTTTTTTTTTTTTTTTTTTTTTTTTTTTTTGCATACACTTTTACCCTACCATCCAAAATAATACATCATAGGGGCGTTGCATCCCCTTACACTTGAACTTTTACATAACTTTACAAATAACTAATCTAATGACTCGAATTAAGATAATTGAAAAACTTGGAGTACTTTTAAAACATTTAGCACATATGGGGGTAATAAATGATGTTCTTCCCCATTACTCCATTACACTAGTACTTTACCCATGAGTCCCAATCGTCCCAAAACAATATGTACAAGGATATGACTCGACTTAGCAACCATGTAATCAACTAGATAATTAACTTGGGTTTAAACAAATGTTGTAACAATAATGCACTAAAGATGAGTGCATACAAGGTAGGCTAAGGCGATTTGGGTGTACATTTAAGTGGGGTGTAACAAATTCTTCCTTTAAGTAAAATGCTTAAAGGTCGAAACGAAAAGATAGGCTCTGAGGGGTGTACTAGGGGTATCGTGTACTAAAAATGAGTACAACGCAAAGGGTGTGGGAGAATTACTTGACCAATGTAGCCAAAGTAATTATAACAAAAACACAGGTGTAAAACAATGGGTTAATCCTAATTTCCTCTTATCATGTAGTAAATCTAACTACACGAATGTAGTCTCACTTGTGGCCTCGGAATGGTCCTAACGCAAGTTCTAGAATCTAAGTGCTACCGGTACACACATCATAGCATAAATGCTTTTCCTACCAATTCTAGGGGCGAACCTCACATATTTGGGGGTGGAAAATTTTTTAGTGGTACGGTTTTTGTGCTAGTCATATAACTCCTATCCGTGAGACGCTCATTAAGATCAAAGTTTCACTCTATATGTTGTAAAAAATTTTAAATTTGGCACTAAAATTACCTTAACAAGTATTTCTCTCAGTTTTATTACACATCTACTATTAAACAAACAAAAATCAAGCGTAATAGCATTCTCTAAATCGTACTTTTACCCTCCCCTTACACTTAAGATGAACATTGTCCCCAATGTTCAAATAACAAATGTAAAAGAAAAAGTAAAAGAATGAAATCAAATACTCCCCTGATTCGCTCGTTGGATAATGAAATTACACGGTTAAATCTTCCTCCAAAGAGAATGTTGAAGCTCCATGACTAATGCATCGCCATAAGCTTGATTCAAAACATTTCCTTGTCCAAAATAACCTGTTGAACCTGAGAAAACAAACACGAAAACCTGCATAACATCGGCGGGATAAAATCTATATATAAGGATATAATGCTTGTGGAATGATAACTTTGCAGATTCCTGGAGATTATAAGTTGGAGATTTTAATAAAAACTTTTTATGAAAACAAAATTTTCAAAAATTTCTGGAAATTAAATCTGACGCCGTCAGGTTATAACCCCTGACGCCGTCAGAAATGACCTGACAAAAATTTTCATTTTAAGTTTCCGGAAAATTTCTAGAAAAACCTTTAACTTACTTCCTGGAAATCCTGCAAAACATCATTATGACTCGATACAAGCATTTGACTCAAACAAATACGAATATGTATGTTAATTTAATATTATTACGATTCATGTTAATTTGTGTTCTAATAAACCGATTTAGATTTCCCTTACACTTATCTTTTGCAAAATACCTTTATATGTAGTTAAGACGAAGTTAAAAACAAAATAAAGCATTTTCACAAATTACTTTTGAACATGAATCAATAAGAATAAAAATTAAACACACATACGGAAACAAATAAAATCAAACAAACAAATAAATAAACACACAAAGCAAATAAACCATGGGCTGCCTCCCAAGAGCGCTTGTTTTTGTTCGAGTCACGAGCCTGACTCTACCCTTATTTAATGGATAAAGGAGAGGTTTTCCCTACACTTAGGATTAAGTGCGGGTGATAGTAGCGATACACACCAGCTCGGTAGGAGTATGCCACGTGAGGAAAGAGTGGTGGATGAATTATATGCTCAAAGGGGTGTGCTCCTTTCATCATAACCTTGCCTAGTTCACTTTGGTCAATGGGTGATTTTGAGTTTCCTCCTAAAAAGGGATCATCTTCTATCAACTTCGAGAGACTCCTAGTTGGGAATCCATCTTGACCTAATAAACCCGGTTTAAACCCATAATGTTTCTTGCGGTCAATCATGAATGGGTGATGTAAGTATGTAAGGTCATGGTTCACTCCTATGTTAGCTTCCTCTCTACAAGGCCTAGAGTCTACTTCCTTAATCTTAACATTACCCGGACTACATGGTTTGATGGGTGGATCGGGACCTAATTCAATTCCTAAGTTCACATCTAAGGATGGAAGATTAGGTAACGGTTTTGGTTTAGGCTCCGGTTCATCAAAACTAGGAACTTCCCTAGAACTAAGAGTAAGGTTATCATTATGAGTATTCAAACCTATATGCTCTAGTGGTGCTTGGTCCAAGGGTTCTACCTCAATTGGGGTTCCTAAAGTCTCTTCTACTTCTTCTGAATAAGTCACGGGCGGTGTGTATGCCTCAAATGATGGTAGGACTTGTGGGGTATTTGGCGGGCTTGGATTTTCTACTTTATCATCCATCTTATCAAGATCACCTATATCCTCAACATGTGTTTCATTATAATCCAACCCTAACATTTTCCCTAGTATCTCAAGTGCTTCTCTAGGCATCTTAACTTCTATATCCGAATCATAAGGATCATCCTCAATATTCTGACTGCTATATTCAAATTGCCCAAAAGATTCATCATGTGTTTCTTGAGATTCATCATCATCGATCATAAAACCTAGGTCTTTTTGATCAATGTGATCATGTTTGGCTAAATCCTCCATCACATCAAGGTCACCTATGTGTTTGTTTTGTACTATGGCATTACATGACAACCACTTAGGTATCTCAACACTAACATATTCATCCCCAAACAAACTTGTTTCATGATCCTCGAATTTTGTGGTCAATTGACTTGTACTAACGTTTGTTGGGTTGTCTACTATATAATAATATTGGGCACACTCTTCAATAGCTTCCCATGCTTTCTCAGCACTTAATTCCCTAATATCCCTGCCGGCAATATGGTAAATGTACCTTTGGGCTTGTCGGTCGACATGATTGTAAAAGAATTGAGTTAGGGACCAAAAATCGAAGTTATGATGAGGGACTTTTTGGAGTAAATATTTAAAACGAGTCCATGCATCATAGAGAGGTTCATCTTTATGTTGTTTAAACATCAAGATGTCATATGGAGTGGGTGAATTACGTGGTTGGTAGTATGGTGGATTCGCGTTCTCCATAATGGTGAACGGAAGAGTCAATGGAAATTACGAACAAACACACAAAGAAATAAGATAGACTAAAGAAAACCTAGAAAAATAAAATAAAAATCTCACTAGAAAGGAATCTAGTGAGTAGACCTAATAGAAATAAAAATTCAACCTAAACAATAACTATTCCCCGGCAGCGGCGCCAAAAACTTGATGCGTGGGTTTTGCAACCTTACAACAGGTTTTACCTCTCGAGGGATCTCAAGAGGCTTACAACCCCACCAGGCAGTGTACCTGACCGATGTAGTATAGTGTAGTGGTAAGTACGGGGGATTGATCGTTCTCCACAGGGAATAGTGTTCGTTAGGTGTGAAAGGCTACTCTAATTAGGTCTAAGGGTTGAGGAAGATTCTTTTTTATGTTTTTATATTTTTATGAAAGCAAGTAAAATCTCGGGTTTTGAAGGAGGTGGCGGAATTAGTTGCTAGTCAACTAACCCAAATTACTACAAATGCAAATAAAATAAAATAACAAAAATGAAAAGTGGTGAGAAACTTATGTGTGGAGAAATGTGTTTACTTAGATTTCCTTACTCCCTAACTATCTTTTACCGGTTAATTAGTGTGTATTAGTCGCTGTGGATGACGGGTGTATTCCTTAATACCATTCGTGGGGTGGCGTACTTACTTCCCCAAACTCTACAAGCTCCTACTTCACTCCTATGTCGAGCCGGCTAGGAAGCTCCTAACATGGGATCACTAGAATTCGCTTGTGCATTAAATACAACCATAAAAACCTTTAGTACGCGTTTGGTTCATGTTTCTTAAGACGTTCAAGCAAGTTACCGAATAGGAAGTTAGCCAGTTTTCTTAAGCCTAACATAGATTAACAATCATCCAATACAACTAACAACACACTAACAACCAATAATCAATAGCTAGGTTTCATTAGATCTAAGCAAACACAAGATAAAATTAGCCTAACATGTTAAACAAAAGACAAGCATAAGATAGAATCAAACAACACATAGACATATTGAATGATTAATTGATAACTTATCTTTCAATGAAACATGGAAGATCTCAAGGCAAGAAGCCCTGAAAAAGTAGCTAAAATCGTCTTAGGGTTTTATCCCAAAATTCCACACACTAAGCTCTTCTTAATGACAAAAATTTAGAAAACTATATATAGACTTTGACATCTGACGGCGTCACCTTATGCATTGTGACGCCGTCACCTCGCCGCTTTTAGGGTTCCCGGATGACCTTCTTGACGCCGTCCCTCTTTAGCTCTTCAAAAATCCATTCTGGCTTATCAAGGCTTGACGCCGTCGGACCTATAACGTGACGCCGTCCCTCTTTGATTTAAGCCGTGACGCCCTTGATTTAGTTAAAGCGTGACGCCGTCAGAATTCTCATGCAAACTCACTGGCCCGTCATGAGTAAATTTCACATCCAACTTTTCTTGCCAAGGCATGACGCCGTCTGGAGTTAATGTTGACGCCGTCAAAGGTGACTTTCAGCACAATTTTGAGACTTTGCCGTTTTCTTCACTTTTATGCTCCAAAAACGTCCAAAATGCCTCCTTTTCCAGATTTCTCCTCAAAAGTACCTAAAATGACAAAAGGAACGATTTAGGGTAATATTTGATCAAATAAATACGATTTCGGGCTTAAATGACCCCTTAAAAGCGGTACACTTTTCGCCTCATCAAATACCCTTACACTTGAGATTTGCTTGTCCTCAAGCAAATGCGCTTTTATTCTAATCAAAATACAAGTTAGGGGTCATTTAATGCAAACATAAAAGTAATTACAACAAATAATCGTTCCACTTCAATCATAATAAGCACGGAGATTACATACTAGCACCTCACAAGTAGTGTTTAGATACTCACATCTCTCAAGTGTCATCAAAATAAATCTCATAAATGAAAACGGATAATATCTCTCACTACCTGTCATAGCAAATAGATTACCATAGGCTTGGGAAAGGATCGAAAACCTCCTCCACTAGGCGTAAGCACCTAAGATAAACTATCAAAGAGGGCTTTTAAATGGGTTATAACGTTAGGTGTAGGGAAAAGGAAAACACGGTTTTGTTGGATACGGGATATTTTACTGGTGGCGAGTTAAAGATCTTGATCAATTACATGTACTATACAATGTTGCTAAGCCAAGACTAGACTCGATCTTAAGCTAATGAAAGAAAATAACAAAACATAAACATAAAATAAACATAAAATAAAACGGGATGGTAGTCCGTATGTTTTTTCTATTTTTCTTTTTCTCATTTTTTTTTGTATTTTTCTTGATTTTTTTCGATTTTTTTTTTTTTTTTTTTTTTTTTTTTTTTTTTTTGCATACACTTTTACCCTACCATCCAAAATAATACATCATAGGGGCGTTGCATCCCCTTACACTTGAACTTTTACATAACTTTACAAATAACTATTCTAATGACTCGAATTAAGATAATTGAAAAACTTGGAGTACTTTTAAAACATTTAGCACATATGGGGGTAATAAATGATGTTCTTCCCCATTACTCCATTACACTAGTACTTTACCCATGAGTCCCAATCGTCCCAGAACAATATGTACAAGGATATGACTCGACTTAGCAACCATGTAATCAATTAGATAATTAACTTGGGTTTAAACAAATGTTGTCACAATAATGCACTAAAGATGAGTGCATACAAGGTAGGCTAAGGCGATTTGGGTGTACATTTAAGTGGGGTGTAACAAATTCTTCCTTTAAGTAAAATGCTTAAAGGTCGAAACGAAAAGATAGGCTCTGAGGGGTGTACTAGGGGTATCGTGTACTAAAAATGAGTACAACGCAAAGGGTGTGGGAGAATTACTTGACCAATGTAGCCAAAGTAATTATAACAAAAACACAGGTGTAAAACAATGGGTTAATCCTAATGCCTCTTATCATGTAGTAAATCTAACTACACGAATGTAGTCTCACTTGTGGCCTTGGAATGGTCCTAACGCAAGTTCTAGAATCTAAGTGCTACCGGTACACACATCATAGCATAAATGCTTTTTCTACCAATTCTAGGGGCGAACCTCACATATTTGGGGGTGGAAAATTTTTTAGTGGTACGGTTTTTGTGCTAGTCATATAACTCCTATCCGTGAGACGCTCATTAAGATCAAAGTTTCACTCCTACATGTTGTAAAAAATTTTAAATTTGGCACTAAAATTACCTTAACAAGTATTTCTCTCAGTTTTATTACACATCTACTATTAAACAAACAAAAATCAAGCGTAATAGCATTCTCTAATCGTACTTTTACCCTCCCCTTACACTTAAGATGAACATTGTCCCCAATGTTCAAATAACAAGATGTAAAAGAAAAAAGTAAAAGAATGAAATCAAATACTCCCCTGATTCGCTCGTTGGATAATGAAATTACACGGTTAAATCTTCCTCCAAAGAGAATGTTGAAGCTCCATGACTAATGCATCGCCATAAGCTTGATTCAAAACATTTCCTTGTCCAAAATAACCTGTTGAACCTGAGAAAACAAACACGAAAACCTGCATAACATCGGCGGGATAAAATCTATATATAAGGATATAATGCTTGTGGAATGATAACTTTGCAGATTCCTGGAGATTATAAGTTGGAGCTTTTAATAAAAACTTTTTATGAAAACAAAATTTTCAAAAATTTCTGGAAATTAAATCTGACGCCGTCAGGTTATAACCCCTGACGCCGTCAGAAATGACCTGACAAAAATTTTCATTTTAAGTTTCCGGAAAATTTCTAGAAAAACCTTTACCTTACTTCCTGGAAATCCTGCAAAACATCATTATGACTCGATACAAGCATTTGACTCAAACAAATACGAATATGTATGTTAATTTAATATTATTACGATTCATGTTAATTTGTGTTCTAATAAACCGATTTAGATTTCCCTTACACTTATCTTTTGCAAAATACCTTTATATGTAGTTAAGACGAAGTTAAAAACAAAATAAAGCATTTTCACAAATTACTTTTGAACATGAATCAATACTAATAAAAATTAAACACACATACGGAAACAAATAAAATCAAACAAACAAATAAATAAACACACAAAGCAAATAAACCATGGGCTGCCTCCCAAGAGCGCTTGTTTTTGTTCGAGTCACGAGCCTGACTCTACCCTTATTTAATGGATAAAGGAGAGGTTTTCCCTACACTTAGGATTAAGTGCGGGTGATAGTAGCGATACACACCAGCTCGGTAGGAGTATGCCACGTGAGGAAAGAGTGGTGGATGAATTATATGCTTAAAGGGGTGTGCTCCTTTCATCATAACCTTGCCTAGTTTCACTTTGGTCAATGGGTGATTTTGAGTTTCCTCCTAAAAAGGGATCATCTTCTATCAACTTCGAGAGACTCCTAGTTGGGAATCCATCTTGACCTAATAAACCCGGTTTAAACCCATAATGTTTCTTGCGGTCAATCATGAATGGGTGATGTAAGTATGTAAGGTCATGGTTCACTCCTATGTTAGCTTCCTCTCTACAAGGCCTAGAGTCTACTTCCTTAATCTTAACATTACCCGGACTACATGGTTTGATGGGTGGATCGGGACCTAATTCAATTCCTAAGTTCACATCTAAGGATGGAAGATTAGGTAACGGTTTTGGTTGAGGCTCCGGTTCATCAAAACTAGGAACTTCCCTAGAACTAAGAGTAAGGTTATCATTATGAGTATTCAAACCTATATGCTCTAGTGGTGCTTGGTCCAAGGGTTCTACCTCAATTGGGGTTCCTAAAGTCTCTTCTACTTCTTCTGAATAAGTCACGGGCGGTGTGTATGCCTCAAATGATGGTAGGACTTGTGGGGTATTTGGCGGGCTTGGATTTTCTACTTTATCATCCATCTTATCAAGATCACCTATATCCTCAACATGTGTTTCATTATAATCCAACCCTAACATTTTCCCAAGTATCTCAAGTGCTTCTCTAGGCATCTTAACTTCTATATCCGAATCATAAGGATCATCCTCAATATTATGACTGCTATATTCAAATTGCCCAAAAGATTCATCATGTGTTTCTTGAGATTCATCATCATCGATCATAAAACCTAGGTCTTTTTGATCAATGTGATCATGTTTGGCTAAATCCTCCATCACATCAAGGTCACCTATGTGTTTGTTTTGTACTATGGCATTACATGACAACCACTTAGGTATCTCAACACTAACATATTCATCCCCAAACAAACTTGTTTCATGATCCTCGAATTTTGTGGTCAATTGACTTGTACTAACGTTTGTTGGGTTGTCTACTATATAATAATATTGGGCACACTCTTCAATAGCTTCCCATGCTTTCTCAGCACTTAATTCCCTAATATCCCTGCCGGCAATATGGTAAATGTACCTTTGGGCTTGTCGGTCGACATGATTGTAAAAGAATTGAGTTAGGGACCAAAAATCGAAGTTATGATGAGGGACTTTTTGGAGTAAATATTTAAAACGAGTCCATGCATCATAGAGAGGTTCATCTTTATGTTGTTTAAACATCAAGATGTCATATGGAGTGGGTGAATTACGTGGTTGGTAGTATGGTGGATTCGCGTTCTCCATAATGGTGAACGGAAGAGTCAATGGAAATTACGAACAAACACACAAAGAAATAAGATAGACTAAAGAAAACCTAGAAAAATAAAATAAAAATCTCACTAGAAAGGAATCTAGTGAGTAGACCTAATAGAAATAAAAATTCAACCTAAACAATAACTATTCCCCGGCAGCGGCGCCAAAAACTTGATTGCATGGGTTTTGCAACCTTACAACAGGTTTTACCTCTCGAGGGATCTCAAGAGGCTTACAACCCCACCAGGCAGTGTACCTGACCGATGTAGTATAGTGTAGTGGTAAGTACGGGGGATTGATCGTTCTCCACAGGGAATAGTGTTCGTTAGGTGTGAAAGCTACTCTAATTAGGTCTAAGGGTTGAGGAAGATTCTTTTTTATGTTTTTATATTTTATGAAAGCAAGTAAAATCTCGGGTTTTGAAGGAGTGGGCGGAATTAGTTGCTAGTCAACTAACCCAAATTACTGCAAATGCAAATAAAATAAAATAACAAAAATGAAAAGTGGTGAGAAACTTATGTGTGGAGAAATGTGTTTACTTAGATTTCCTTACTCCCTAACTATCTTTTACCGGTTAATTAGTGTGTATTAGTCGTTGGATGACGGGTGTATTCCTTAATACCATTCGTGGGGTGGCGTACTTACTTCCCCAAACTCTACAAGCTCCTACTTCACTCCTATGTCGAGCCGGCTAGGAAGCTCCTAACATGGGATCACTAGAATTCGCTTGTGCATTAAATACAACCATAAAAACCTTTAGTACGCGTTTGGTTCATGTTTCTTAAGACGTTCAAGCAAGTTACCGAATAGGAAGTTAGCCAGTTTTCTTAAGCCTAACATAGATTAACAATCATCCAATACAACTAACAACACACTAACAACCAATAATCAATAGCTAGGTTTCATTAGATCTAAGCAAACACAAGATAAAATTAGCCTAACATGTTAAACAAAAGACAAGCATAAGATAGAATCAAACAACACATAGACATATTGAATGATTAATTGATAACTTATCTTTCAATGAAACATGGAAGATCTCAAGGCAAGAAGCCCTGAAAAAGTAGCTAAAATCGTCTTAGGGTTTTATCCCAAAATTCCACACACTAAGCTCTCTTAATGACAAAAAATTAGAAAACTATATATAGACTTTGACATCTGACGGCGTCACCTTATGCATTGTGACGCCGTCACCTCGCCGCTTTTAGGGTTCCCGGATGACCTTCTTGACGCCGTCCCTCTTTAGCTCTTCAAAAATCCATTCTGGCTTATCAAGGCTTGACGCCGTCGGACCTATAACGTGACGCCGTCCCTCTTTGATTTAAGCCGTGACGCCCTTGATTTAGTTAAAGCGTGACGCCGTCAGAATTCTCATGCAAACTCACTGGCCCGTCATGAGTAAATTTCACATCCAACTTTTCTTGCCAAGGCATGACGCCGTCTGGAGTTAATGTTGACGCCGTCAAAGGTGACTTTTCAGCACAATTTTGAGACTTTGCCGTTTTCTTCACTTTTATGCTCCAAAAACGTCCAAAATGCCTCCTTTTCCAGATTTCTCCTCAAAAGTACCTAAAATGACAAAAGGAACGATTTAGGGTAATATTTGATCAAATAAATACGATTTCGGGCTTAAATGACCCCTTAAAAGCGGTACACTTTTCGCCTCATCACCCATGCTATCCGTCAAATATTGATAGAATGGTGCCCAAGCGATCGTCAACATCTGCTACTCCGGCCATGACTCAGGATGCCATCTGGCAACTAGTTGCTGACAGTGTGACTGCGGCACTAGAATCCCGAGCTCCTAACACGACTACTAACGCCGATAGAAACCACGAGCCGAGAGAAACCTCTGTAGTGAAGAAGAGTAGCTATAAAGAGTTCATGAGCTGCCAACCTTTAAATTTCAAAGGTACAGAAGGCGCTGTTGGACTAATCCATTGGTTCAAACGAAGCGAATCAATATTCTCTCGCAGTAACTATACTGAGGATTTAAAAGTAAAGTTTGCTACCGGTACACTTACTGAAGAAGCTCTATCCTAGTGGAATTCATTTGCCCAACCGGTGGGAATTGAGGAAGGGTATAAAACTACCTGGACCGAATTCAAAAATCTTATGATTAAGAAGTACTGCCCCCGGACAGAAGTCAAGAAAACGGAGGATGAATTTTATAACTTGACTTTGAAGGGGAATGTGGTGTGTGTGCACAAGTATATATATATATATATATATATATATATATATATATATATATAATATATATATTATATAATATATATATATATATATATATTAGTGTAGGAAAAATCCTACCAAAGGGCGAATTCTATCTCTAACCAAGATTGAATAAAACAAGAGGTCAAAGATTTTCAAACAAAATATAATTCAGGAAGTATTGATTTTTCCAGGGTCGTGAGGTTCCGATGAAGTGTGAATGGAATGATTTGATTAAGTGAGGAATTTTGGGATTATATCTAAAAATTGAAATCATAAAATAAAAAGTAACTAAAAGCATAAAAAATGAATAAGCAAAGTGTCACACCCCCAAATTTCGTTACTTGCAGCGGAATAAGTCATTCAGGGGCACGACTGGTCATAGCACCAAAGTTATAGTTATATTGAACGACCTAAAGTGTCGTTTAGAAAATACATCGTTTGATCATTTAAAAACATTCATAGTTATAAAGCTAGGTCCCAAAAGGTGAAGCAAGTTTTCAGAAAACAAGTTCATACAATTCAAACGATGGATAAGTGCATAAAATATAAAGTGAGACGCGTCGACTCCGCGACTCCATGATGTCCATATGCAAGCCAACATGCGATACCTTAATTACCTGAAAATACATTGCTAAAAATGGTCAACAAAAATGTTGGTGAGATCATAGGTTTATGTAAATGAATGATTGTACGGAAACCACAAGTATAAAGTGTATGACAAATCCATGCCACATAAAAATGATACATTTGCTCTAAGCTCATGACCCCGAAGCTAGACTGAATGAAATGCCCCAACCGAGTGTTTTCCTATCACTCAAATATGACAGAAATGAAATGCGTTCGTTTGACCAGTTGGTGCTACCAACCCGAACGGAGGAGTCACCCTCAATAGATCTATCCACTCAGTCTCGCTTACTAACAATTAACGGTTCATGATAATATAAGAGGACTTTAATCTGGGAAATGATGTAACTTAAGCAATGTAATGAGTTTGTATACTTTGGTTCGCATATAAAAATGGTGCAATGTATTCTCCCCCGAGAGTTTAGAAATCAATAAACAATTTAAAACGGGGCTATGAAAACTCACCTGATATGATATAGCAACAATGATCACAATGGATATGATGAGATGAGGCTCGGTTCCTAACCGCGACCTATCATGAATGATATGATCTAAGGTAAGCAAATGAAATGATGTTACTCATGCAAACACGTATGTTATCGATACCACTCGAAAGTTTTGAAAACAATGTTTATCGTCGAAAAATACATTTTGACGTCTTGTTAAGTTATAAACCACATTTCGCGTAAATATGTTAAAACTACACTCCGTGATCCTTGTTTGGTGTTCTATTGGCAAATATAAATGTTTTCTTCGCAAAACAATACTTTTCATACTTGTGAAAATATATCCAAAACGGCCTTGCAAAACTAGTCGCGAATTAGTGCACGTTAAGTGTTGTGAATGAATTTGACGTCCTTGAAAATAAAACGTTGTTACAAGTTTTTCGTGTCGTGTTGTTAGACTTTTGATCATACGCGTCTTGAATAGATAGAAAACTGGCTATCAATGTAATGGCTTGTAAAAATGTTAACGTATATACTTAGAAAAATACTTTCTATTAGGGCTGACAAAATAGAATAGAGTTCGTCGGCTTCGAACGTGTATATCTCGGTCGTTATAAGCTCGTTTTCTACGTTCTTTATATCCACGGATTCGTCATAACATGAACTAACAAAATCTCAGTAGTTTGGCTCTCCTAGATCACATCTAACACCTCGTTTGGTCCTTTAAAGTTCGGCTAACAGCACGCTTATTTCAGAAAATTAGTTTTCGTCGCCTAACTTCGAAAAATCATATCTCCTTCGTTATAAGTCGGTTTTTAGTGATTCTTGCGGCCACGGTTTCGTTTTTGAAATAACTTTCTGAATATGAAGGCCAAAATATGCTAAAAATTACTGAGTTTTTCAGTTTACCACGATTTTGGACAGTAGGTATATATATGTTTTAAAAACTCATTTCTATGGTTCTAATCTTGATCATACCACCTCAAATCAACTCCACAAGTTCGCAAATCCTACCATACACCTTCTTAGGGTGTCATAGAGTCCTAAACATCACCAACCTTGGTGGATCTCATGTGGTATTAGTGAAATTTATAGATCTAGTGTTTGTGATAGTTTATAAACAAAATGGTATCAAAACATAAGTAACTTGCAAAAGTAACTAGTATAACCTTGAAAATACATGATCATATGAAGTAAATGAAAGTATGAAAAGATCAAAATGATGTTCTTGAAGTTTACTTACAATCTTGGAGTGATTTGATGAGAAAGATGCAATAACTTAAGGTTTTGATCACAAGACCTTAACTAGGATAGTAAATGGAGTATGATTATGCTTTGTTCTTGAAAAATCTATGGATTTTCCTCTTGTTCTTGATGTGGCCGAACCTAGGGGATGAATATGGAGAGAGTTTGATCTAAAAATGGCTAGTTGGTTATGTTAGTGTATGTGTTTAAGTTAGTAGAAGTGAAAATAAATGTGTACTAATTCAATTAATGCATTTTGGAGTATTAGCTAAGTGGATGGTTAGGGGGGCGACACACATGGGCTAAATGGGAAGGATATTATGAAATCTTGCCAAGTGTCCCCCTTAGTAAGTATTTAGTTGATTTGTGTATACATTGAGTGTTATCGGGTACCGAGTTAACTAGAAATAACTCGTGACGAGGTGAAATGAGATACGACGAAGTTGTAAAAATTGTAAAATCATGTTCCTTGCAAGAATCGGGTGTTAGAAGATAATCGGATTGAAATTTCGTAAATCGACGGAGTTATAAGCGTCAAATGAAAAATGTAATGATTTGGTTTAAAAACACCTGGCAAAGATAATAAAAATAAACTCTATATTACTATAATTAGCTTGAAAATGTATAGGAACATTGTCTGGAGTATTACTGTTGGTAGAAATGACTGAGTGGTAACGTTTAAATAAACAATTATGCAAACGTTAATGAAAATCACACAGACACATGCATGAACTGAATGGTACTGATATTACTGATGATATGCAGACTACTCTAGTTTGTATGATGTGTCCTACTGATGATGCTTGAATACGCCGCTAAACCTAACGGTTACGCGCATATGAATACTCGTAAACCTAGTTTACGACATGAGAAGATGCCCAGGAAATATTGATTCCCTACGGGAATGAATAGTGTCATGTATAGTAAAAATTTTGACACTTTTCAAAGTCTCAACGACTTCAAAAAAGATGAATGGTGAAAATATGATAAGGAATTTTATAGTTTTTAGAATTTAACCTAAAAATTTTATTG